>CM070476.1:43028399-43328399 GCA_036324585.1 Champsocephalus esox | reverse complement strand
TGGGCTTTGAGAAACTGAGATGGACATTTTTCAATATTTTCTGACATGAAGGAAATAATCTATAAAACATGAAATCTAGGGCTGCGGTGAATTAATAATCTGTTCATCCTAAAGTCATTTCTCATGCTTTGGGTTAACAACTAGCTCCAGCAGCAGCAGCAGCCTCGCACTGTGCAGAGTCTACCCGCTAACTGTGCTCCACATCCTGCAGTACACTCAGAGCAGATCCTGTCCAACACGCACCATGAACGCATGCAATGGGAAGCAGTGAGCTCACAGTCACACCCTGAAACTCCAGCTGTCTGACAGCTGGTTCTGTAAATGTCCGCGGAGGGTTTCCTCGCACTGCGCAGGGAAGTGAGTTTTAAAAAGAGAACAGCCCCAACATTAAAAAGAGCTGTGAAACACAGGGTCCTGCTGCACGAGCCTCATGCTGCCTCTCTCATTTGACTCTAAAGCTGAAAAACAACCCGAGGAATTCATCCGCGAGCCTCCCTGTGCAGCGTGGATCAATCCGCAGAACTTTACCCACATGATACAGCCCGCAATGTGTGTGTTTTTACCTTGAGTCGCCTGCTGTGAGCTCCTCTGCTGCCGGAGAGAAAGCCTCTCTCTCTCTCTCTATCTCTCTCTCTCTCTTTCACGCGGAGTCCGTTAACTTTAAATGGAGGAGGATCAGCGGGGAGTGAGGAGGGAGGAGGCCGAGCACAGAGGCCCTCTGCCGGCCACGATCCGCCTCTCAGCCCGCAGAGAGGGGCGAGATGCAGCATTATGCAACATGGGATTATCACACAGGAACACTAGAGAGGAGGAAAATCACACTTTTTATCTGAATTGTGACAACATGATGATTTAGTATCTCTATACAATGAATTAATATCTCTTAAAAGTGACTTAAAATCTTAATAAAGGACTTAACATCTCCTTGTAACCACTTAAAATATCATAACAATTACTTGATATCTCAAAATAAAGACTAAATCACTTAAATTATGATTTAGTATCTCTATGCAATGACTTAATAGCCCATACATTCTACTTAATATCTTAATACATTGCTTAAAATCTCCAAATCATCACTTAAATTATCATAAATATTACTTGATATCTCAAAATAAAGACTAAGTCACTTAAATTATGACTTAGTATCTCCATAAAAGTGACTTAAAATCTTAATAAATGACTTAAAATCTTGTATAACCCCTTCAAATATCATGACAAGTACTACACATCTCAAAATAAAGACTAAGTCACTTAAATTATGACTTAGTATCTCCATGCAATGACTTCCCATAACATGATTTACAATCTTAATAAAGGGCTTAAAATCTCAAAATAACCACTTAAAATATAAAAATATTACGTATCTCATAGAAATGACTTAATTTCTCAAGATAAAGACTAAAGTTACTAAATATCTCGTAAAAATGACCATACATTGACCTAATATCTGACATGACAGACAGGCAGGAGCTCCAACAAGCTGTGTAGGACAGAGAGAGAATACACAGACTATACAGAGACGCTGTGTGAGAAACCAATGTGAGTTTGGAACATTGAACGATATAAATCTATTCTAGTAAACAATGGAATTATGATCAGTAGAAATGGCCATGACACGGGACCTTTAATGTGAATAAATCCTGCACTGTGTGTGCTTCAGGGCAGCAGTTAATGATTTCACATCCCAGTGATCAACAGCCAGGAAACATGAGGAGGAGGAGCAGGGGATTGTGGGTACATTAATTAACCTCCATGCCTCTCCTCCCCACGTATCCCGCTATGAAGCGCTATGACGTAATTTAAAAAAGACTTTAAGAGAATATTCAATTGTGTTTCTCAAAAATGTAACACCTACATTTTACGGAAAAAGTAGGGAGAAGGAAGAGGAGGGGGAAGAAGGGTTTTTTAATTTGTTGTTGTTAAATATTATATTCTTGTAAATTAGTGTTATTTATCGAGCAAATGTATGGTTTTATATCAGAGACTGATACATGTCTGTCTTGGAACGTGTGCGTTACTTCCTTCAGTCAAGTATTTTACTGTTCAATGAGACACGAGGAGAGCTGGAGCTCTGATGGAGTCAGGACTCAGAGACACGAGGAGAGCTGGAGCTCTGATGGAGTCAGGACTCAGAGACACGAGGAGAGCTGGAGCTCTGATGGAGTCAGGACTCAGAGACACGAGGAGAGCTGGAGCTCTGATGGAGTCAGGACTCAAAGAGACACGAGGAGAGCTGGAGCTCTGATGGAGTCAGGACTCAGAGACACGAGGAGAGCTGGAGCTCTGATGGAGTCAGGACTCAGAGACACGAGGAGAGCTGGAGCTCTGATGGAGTCAGGACTCAGAGACACGAGGAGAGCTGGAGCTCTGATGGAGTCAGGACTCAGAGAGACACGAGGAGAGCTGGAGCTCTGATGGAGTCAGGACTCAGAGACACGAGGAGAGCTGGAGCTCTGATGGAGTCAGGACTCAGAGACACGAGGAGAGCTGGAGCTCTGATGGAGTCAGGACTCAGAGACACGAGGAGAGCTGGAGCTCTGATGGAGTCAGGACTCAGAGACAAGAGGAGAGCTGGAGCTCTGATGGAGTCAGGACTCAGAGACACGAGGAGAGCTGGAGCTCTGATGGAGTCAGGACTCAGAGACACGAGGAGAGCTGGAGCTCTGATGGAGTCAGGACTCAGAGACACGAGGAGAGCTGGAGCTCTGATGGAGTCAGGACTCAGAGAGACACAAGGAGAGCTGGAGCTCTGATGGAGTCAGGACTCAGAGACACGAGGAGAGCTGGAGCTCTGATGGAGTCAGGACTCAGAGAGACGAGGAGAGCTGGAGCTCTGATGGAGTCAGGACTCAGAGACACGAGGAGAGCTGGAGCTCTGATGGAGTCAGGACTCGGAGAGACGAGGAGAGCTGGAGCTCTGATGGAGTCAGGACTCAGAGACACGAGGAGAGCTGGAGCTCTGATGGAGTCAGGACTCAGAGACACGAGGAGAGCTGGAGCTCTGATGGAGTCAGGACTCAGAGAGAGACGAGGAGAGCTGGAGCTCTGATGGAGTCAGGACTCAGAGACACGAGGAGAGCTGGAGCTCTAATGGAGTCAGGACTCAGAGAGACACGAGGAGAGCTGGAGCTCTGATGGAGTCAGGACTCAGAGAGACACGAGGAGAGCTGGAGCTCTAATGGAGTCAGGACTCAGAGACACGAGGAGAGCTGGAGCTCTGATGGAGTCAGGACTCGGAGAGACGAGGAGAGCTGGAGCTCTGATGGAGTCAGGACTCGGAGAGACGAGGAGAGCTGGAGCTCTGATGGAGTCAGGACTCAGAGAGACGAGGAGAGCTGGAGCTCTGATGGAGTCAGGACTCGGAGAGACGAGGAGAGCTGGAGCTCTGATGGAGTCAGGACTCAGAGACACGAGGAGAGCTGGAGCTCTGATGGAGTCAGGACTCAGAGACACGAGGAGAGCTGGAGCTCTAATGGAGTCAGGACTCAGAGAGACACGAGGAGAGCTGGAGCTCTGATGGAGTCAGGACTCGGAGAGACGAGGAGAGCTGGAGCTCTGATGGAGTCAGGACTCAGAGACACGAGGAGAGCTGGAGCTCTGATGGAGTCAGGACTCAGAGACGAGGAGAGCTGGAGCTCTGATGGAGTCAGGACTCAGAGACGAGGAGAGCTGGAGCTCTGATGGAGTCAGGACTCAGAGACACGAGGAGAGCTGGAGCTCTAATGGAGTCAGGACTCAGAGAGACACGAGGAGAGCTGGAGCTCTGATGGAGTCAGGACTCAGAGAGACACGAGGAGAGCTGGAGCTCTAATGGAGTCAGGACTCAGAGACACGAGGAGAGCTGGAGCTCTGATGGAGTCAGGACTCAGAGAGACACGAGGAGAGCTGGAGCTCTGATGGAGTCAGGACTCAGAGAGATGAGGAGAGCTGGAGCTCTGATGGAGTCAGGACTCAGAGACACGAGGAGAGCTGGAGCTCTGATGGAGTCAGGACTCAGAGACACGAGGAGAGCTGGAGCTCTGATGGAGTCAGGACTCAGAGACACGAGGAGAGCTGGAGCTCTGATGGAGTCAGGACTCAGAGACACGAGGAGAGCTGGAGCTCTAATGGAGTCAGGACTCAGAGACACGAGGAGAGCTGGAGCTCTGATGGAGTCAGGACTCAGAGAGACTCTGAAGAGCCCTCCTGTAGCTCCAGGTTTGAACTAGTTCAGAGTGTAACCAACATTCTTCAATAGAGAGACTAAACAGCTGAGGACACTGGATCACAGTTGTCGTCTCTTACGGCTCGGGGTCATCTCCACCCCGAGAAGGATGTGTTCCGGGTGTCCCACAACAACAACTATCTCTGACCGAGGGTTGCCCGGTAACAAACTGGCAACAACAACAACTTGCTAGGGCAGCCCCTCCGTAGGGAGATAGCGGCTGCTCGAGGGTTAGGGCACCTGCGTCAGAGGGCGAAAGGTAAACATGTTGGGCGAAATATTCCCTGACCATAAAAAGTCAGCTTCACGACAGTTTTTCTTCTTCTTGCAAATTCGTGACATTTCTTCCAAATGCAAGACTTGATGAGAATATCTGCAGATCTCCGAGGACACGCGGTGGAAGAATAAGGAACTGCTTTTGATTATTTTCATTATTATTGGCAAGAAAAACACATCCTTGAGTGAAGTTTGACATGTTTTATTACTTTGTCTGTACAACACGGTACATAACAGACACAAAACAAACAGAAACATTAAGAGGGGGAATATTAAAAAATAAAAAGGGCACAAAACAAACTTCCCGTTTACTTTACACACAGCAGAGTTGAACTCCCAGAAAGCCTTTAGAGTGATTTTACAAATACTTGACAGTCTCGGTAGTGACGCGAGAAGTCGATATAAAGTGATTCATGATGACCATTTGTCAAATAAAACTCATCGGGAATGTTAAACTTCAAATTTAACATCCGCTGGACCCAAAGAACAGACCATATGTACAATCTGAGGCCACGGAGGAAAACACAGATCCTCATTTCTTCTTCCTGCATGAACTTCAAATGCACCGAAAAGGCAGATTTCCAGACATCACATCTTCAAGCATGTGTGTGTAAAAGGCAACACAATAAATAAAACAAAATGGCACGGAAAGGTTCAGACGATCTGAACTCAGAAGAACAACAACGTCCTGTGGCGAAATACTCGCGGGAAACCGGAGCGAGCGCGAGAAAAAATCCTCCGAGTCGTCGTCCTGCGGAAAAGAAACGGCGACTCGCAGAAACGCATTGTACAGAGAGGAAGGAGAGACATTTAGAATTCAATATAGTATTTGTATTTACAAGCATTTATACAACGGAGCGCATTCAACTGGGGTTTCTTTTTCAAGCTTATTACTATATCATGAGGACAATCAGATCAAACAATGCACCAACATACAAACCTTGTAAACATTGCCTGTCGTCAGGGACCAGTCTTTCAGTCAGGTTCATAGTGTGTCCTTCTTTAAGGCAAAGGCATGAAGCTGAGCAGAGCCTCTTCATTTGAACCCCCCCCGTCGTGTTCGGATCTACTTCCATCGGTCATATAGTGAATGGGTAACCCTGAATTACAGCCTAGTCTCCAGCAGTGTGCCACAAAGCGTGATGATAGAAATGTACACGTCCCCAGCGCGTAGAAGCTGCCGGATGCTAACCTGCATGTGTCGGGCAATGACCATAGGTTGCGTCGTTAGCTAGCATATTCACACAATGGCTAAAACATGTCTCGGCTGATTTGGACAATTTTGGAACGGCTTGAGATGTTGTCGAGGATGCTTTATCGACGTCCGACATGTTAAGGATCATAAATGGCAGTTTTGAGTCTCCTAAAACTTAAAATCGACCCCATATTCATCACATCAGTGCACAAATATGTCTACTTTCTGGTTAAATCTGCCCTTCATGGTCCTAAAAATGTCAGAAATGGAGACGACATCATCAAGAACTACTCTAAAGACATTTTTTAACTATTGTCCACTGGCTATTGGCTCAAGATATGCAGGTTAGCATCCGGCAGCTTCTATGCGCTCGGGACCCGTGCTGTACATTTCGAAGATAAAACGTTGGGGTCCTCAACATTTGCGGGTTCACGATAAGACTCTGCAGCGAGACTGTTACGTTCGATACATCCCCGAGTCTCCGGCGTGTATCCTCTGCAGCCGCCCGAGACACTGACGGGAGTTGAATAACATTTGGTCGTCATTAGTGCTTTCTGTGTTAATGTAAGATCAGTTAAAACACACCGTTTTCTTTATAACCAATGCTGTCGATGTGTTGCAATTTTAAAAAGCTGTCTTTTATTGTTGCCGGGGACAACAGCTGGAAACTAGCTAGCTCCACTAAGTGTTTTTCGTGACAGTCGATTAACGGGGACTGTCCACGGGTAACATTTGGTCATGATAAGTGTTGTCTGTGTTACCGTAAGAGCTGTGAAACGCCCGCGGGAACACCGCAGTGAGGCGAGGAGGGAATCGAACACGACGGGAAGGGTTAAATCAGCCAGGATTCACATCGGGAATTCGTCGTCTTCATTACAAGATCTCCTCGACTCCGTGAGCGAAGATCATGACGAGTCCGGGCTCCAGGATCATGTCTTCGCCCATGTGCTGGTTCTCGCAGGCCATCACCACCACCGCCTGCTTCCCGGGGATCCGCTTGGCCACGTAGTTCTCGTAGTATCGCCGGTTCATCTGCCGCGTCTCCAGCGTGGCGAGGCCCTGAGGCCAGTTCCTCTCGTGGGCGTTCTCGATCAGGTCGTTGACGATGGAGAGCGGGCAGCCGCTGTCGATCAGAGAGCGCTTGATGACCGCCTGCAGCACGGCGTCCGGAGTGGAGATCATCCCCCCCCAACGAGTGACCCGCGCCGGCTGCATGGAGTTCACCCACCTGAGGGGGAGGAGGGGGGGGGAGAGGAAGAGGAGGGGGGAGAGGAAGAGGAGGGGGGGAGAGGAAGAGGAGGGGGGGAGAGGAAGAGGAGGGGGGGAGAGGAAGAGGAGGAGGGAGAGGAAGAGGAGGGGGGGAGAGGAAGAGGAGGGGGGGAGAGGAAGAGGAGGAGGGGAGAGGAAGAGGAGGGGGGGAGAGGAAGAGGAGGAGGGAGAGGAAGAGGAGGAGGGGAGAGGAAGAGGAGGAGGGAGAGGAAGAGGAGGAGGGGAGAGGAAGAGGAGGAGGGAGAGGAAGAGGAGGGGGGGAGAGGAAGAGGAGGAGGGAGAGGAAGAGGAGGGGGGAGAGGAAGAGGAGAGAGAGGAGAGGAGAGGAAAGGAGGGGAGGAGAGGAGGAGGGGGAAGAGGGAGGGAGGGGAGGGAGGAGGAGAGGAAGAGGAGGAGGGAGAGGAGAGGAGGAGAGGAGGGAGGAGGAAGAGGAGGGGGAGAGGGAGGAAGAGGAGAGGAAGAGGAAGGGAGAGGAAGAGGAGGAGGAGAGGAGGGAGAGGAAGAGGAGGAGGGGGGGGGAGAGGAAGAGGAGGGGGGAGAGGAAGAGGAAGAGGAGGGGGGAGAGGAAGAGGAGGGAGGGGGGGAGAGGAAGAGGAGGAGGGAGAGGAAGAGGAGGGGGGAGAGGAAGAGGAGGAGGGAGAGGAAGAGGAGGGGGGGGAGAGAAGAGGAGGAGGGGAGAGGAAGAGGAGGGGGGAGAGGAAGAGGAAGAGGAAGAGGAAGAGGAGGGAGTTAGGGAGACATTTGCAGAAAATATTAAATAGGAGAATGTCATAATCAGATTATGTATTTTAAAAGAAATAACTTCTATATAAATAATTATATTATCAGAGGTAGAGGAGGACGAAGAGGAGGAGGAAGAGGAGGAGGAAGAGGAAGAGGAAGAGGAGGAGGAAGAGGAGGAGGAGGAGGAGGAGGAGGAGGAGGAGGAGGAGGAGGAGGAGGAGGAGGAGGAGGAGGAGGAGGAGGGAGAGGAAGAGGAGGAGGGGGGAGTTAGGGAGACATTTGTAAGAAAAAAACTTGGATATTTACAAAGAAATAAAAGTTTGAAACTCTTTGATAATCTTAAAAATAGGAAGAAATGAAATATTCTTATTTTCAATACAAATATAAAAAAGCATCTGAAATCAAAGTCACGAATTAAAACTCAAAACATAAGGAAAATAATTATCATAAATGTGCGAGAAAATACGTCAATATTGTCGCCTATACTCTCTCCCCTCCCGCGTCAGTTTGATATTTTTCTTGCGATCGTTTCAGAGCGACCCGAGTTAACCCGACAGAGAATTCAAGCTTCTGACAATTTCACAATTTCAAATGTGAATTTTGTTAGCCACAATAACCCGGATAAGTCTCACGGACACAAAGACTATAACACTATATATGTGACAGATACTTCCACCTTTAAGTCTTCCACCTGGCTGCTCCCTCTCTAACCCAGGGCCCGGGGTGATATGTCCCGGCCCTTTGAGTATAATGTGGGTGTTACATCGAGAGAGAGAGGGGAAGACAATGCCTGCAAACTTTGCATCCCTGCGTGAAATTAGATAATTTCACCAAAATGAAATGACGGTTAAATCAGCTTCACGTGTCGGCCTACGGAGTTCTGAACTTGCCATTTGGGGTGCATTCACACCCAATAGTCCGCTTCTCACCAGACCACAGTTTGTTCCATTGCTTCATTTTCCTGAAGGTTCGGTTTGCGTTCACACGGGCGAAACTCAAAAACGGACTATAAACTTTAAACACAAGTCATGTGCTCGGAAATGCTGTTCACCCATTGGTCAGACATTAAGGGGGTGAAAACGCAAATCCCGGCCATTTCTAGCGGAGCCTCCGTCATGGAGCATATTCTCATGCTGCCGTTAGTCTGGAGATAACACAGAGGCCCGCGCATATGATTATATAATCACACAACGTCCGTTAAAAAACATTATAACACAATGAGAGACGTTCTGCAGTCAGGAGGGCGTTTCCCCGACGACAGGTCGTCCCACTTTTATGTAGCTGACGGAGAATTTGTTCAACACTTAATTCTGCTTCACTCTTTAACTAAACAACCGCGGATGTCTTGAAAAAGTCTTTCGCTAAAGATTTTTGAAGACATCCGCGTTCTCGCTTGCTATGTTTCGGTGCGGACTGCGTTCACACCAGCGATGAACCGCTCCAGAGTTCGCAAGCAAGCGCTCCGAGAGCACCTATTCTAGCGGACCAGAATCCGGTTGTTTAGTTCCCTTCAGAGGTCTGCGTTCACACCGACCCAAACGAACCGCACCAAGCGGCTCAACGCACCAGGGTTCAACCGGACTGTACAAGGCAGGTGTGAACGCACCCTAAGATCTATGAGGGCCTTGGGGCTAGTTGATTTAATTGAACACAATATATGTGACCTGCTCCATCGAAATCAGTCGCATTGACCCGAAAACACATTTTGAGTTGTATACACTGTGGAAAGAGGAGATTCCTAGCTTTCTAATGATATCAGGATTCTTGTTGTACTCCAAATATTAAGCGAAATATGTCACATTATATAACGACTGTCACCGAGTCCTCGCTTTGAGAAAAAGGCCTTTTAAGTTTCCTCTCCTCTGGAATCCATCCATCTGATTATTAGCAAATGATCAAAGTAGTACAGAGGGGAGATATTTTCGTTTGGATTACTGGTCTGGGGGAAGCTTGCGAGTGTGTGTGTGTGTGTGTGTTTGTGTATTTTTGCGTTTGTGTGTATTGTGTTTGTTTCCCGGGGAAAACCCTCACGAGAAACACCGGCTGTTGTTGTGCCTGCAGTGACGTTAAATTACTCCGCTCTCCGCTTGTAATTATGCCGTTAAAAGCTTCAAAGCTGTATTTATCATCTGAATTTGCCGAAACAAGTTTAATATTCTGAAAGCCAAGACTCTGTTTAATTTAAATCAGATGAAAACAAACTGTAACGGACCCTGCCGTGTTATCTATGATTACTCTACACCTTACATTCATAATGTCAGCGGAGGGAGGGGGGGGGCGGCGCTGCGGAACAGCAGAGTGCGAGTGAGAGCTGTCATCGTCCCTTCACGAGCTTCAAAAATGTATTTATCGTGTGATTTTGGAAATAAAAGTTTCACATTCTGAAAGCCAAGACTTGGTTTGTTTAAAATCAAACGAAACACCCGAACCCTGAAAAAATAGTTTTTTACGTAAATCCACATTTATTCTGAAATGAGCCGTTGCGACTTCCGACTGATTTTGATAGAGCGGGTCACATATGCACTCCACGTGCTGTTGTAGTATTTACTGCTCAAATTTCAAGCACCTTTTTCCCGGCTCCTTGCTTTGGATCATGTTCATCAACCGGCCCCATTCCAAACTAATTGAACAGCCCTGCTCTAAACTGTTGTTGGTGTATTTAGTAAATGGTGTGATTTCTAGTTTTATCTTTTGATATGTTTATGCTTCCTGATTGATATTGAGCGGTCTGTGGCTCTTTGCTGTACCCTCCTCCCCCCCTCCCCCCGGGTGAAGACTCACTCGAGGATCTCGTTGTACTCGATGCTCTCCTCCAGGTTCTGCAGGTTGGGGTTGGCGCTGCGGATCGCCCTCATGTACGCCTTCAGCAGCTGGATGTCCCGCTTCTGCAAGACAACAGCGTCGAGTTCAGAGAGGCGCTTCACGAAAGGCACTGAAGCTAGAAGTAGAGTCACCTCCTCATACATGCCGTTTGGAATTGTTATAACATTTTAAAAACTCGGGATGATATCCAAAACCGGCTGTGAAAAACGTGCAAATATAATATGGGTCAGTGTTTGTTTGTTTTGAAAAAATGAGTGGGGATTAGGGATGCATATCGTTGACTTTTTTACGATACCACGGAACGATACCGATACATATCGTGATACTTTGAAAATGTATCATCCCACAATTACTCCCATGAAGCGCTTCACGATATAGTTCACATGTCAAATGAATATTACATTCAATTGTGGGACTTCTTGGACTTTCTTTTAGTGCTGAACGAACAATGAAATATACATACAGAATATGAAGAAAACCAAAGCGTGAATAGCACATCTTGTCGATGCAAACAGACCGTTATAGCACCGTTATGATTAATGTTAAACCTGAGATTCGACTAGAGAACAACTACAGAATAAAGGTCATGAGATCACAACAAATCTCATCTTTAAAATCAACATTTGCCTTCACTGGTGAGAGGAAAACAAATCCCATTCATTCATTTGTGGGACTTTTACCTTTCTCGTATTGAACAAACAATGAACAATACATAAAATATGAAGAAAAACGATGCAATCTAATTTATAACACCTTCCATCACGGGCCGCGGACTCACGTTTAAAATTAATGGGGAAAAAAATAATTTTTTAATATCGAAACCGGATCTGATTTCGGTACGGTATACCGTAGCCACCAGAAACCAGTATTTCGGTAATACCAGATACCGGTATGCATCCCTAGTGGGGATGAAGTATTAATTGGTACTATCTAGGGTTGAACGATATATCGTGTCATGGCGATAACCACGATATGCGCAATATTCACCGCAGGGACGTGCGATTGTATCAATTTTTTATAATATATATTTTTTCCCCCTCATTTTTTCATTTTAGGACGTGCGATATTAAGTAGGTGAATTAATTAGGGCCGGGACTTTAACGCGTTAATTAAGATTAATTAATTACACAAAAATTAACGCATTTTAATCGCACTTATTTTTGCACAGCGGAACGTTTCTCACTGGATGAGTTTCAGGCGTACCGATTAAACTGGAGCACCAACTAACGTTCATGACTTCAGCATGGGACTTCAAACAACAACAAACCACGGTGAACAATAGTCAAACATGAACGAACAAGCTGATGAGACCGCTTTGGTCGGCCCCGTGGATGGGACATTTTGTTTTAAAAAACGGACGGATGGAAGCGTCGATGAGAGCCGCAGCACATCAAGCCTAAAGTATCACCTGAATGCAAAGCATGTAGCAACTAGCGTGTAGCAGCTAGCATGTAGCAGCTAGCGTGGACGTTAGCCCGACTCCGAGTGCAAGGAACCACACCCTGACCCAACCCACACTCAACCAGAGGACTGGTTTCAGGGCCAGGATGAGTCAGTCCACGTCTGAGAGAATAACCAGCTCCCTGGCTCACTGGACTGCACTCGACTGTCGACCACCTGGAGTCACATCCATGTGGAAACTGCTTCTCACCGTTCTCAGGTCAAATATCTATATTTGATAAAAAATGCGATTAATTTCGATTAATTAATTACAAAGCCTCTAATCAATTAGATACATTTTTTTAATCGAGTCCCGGCTCTAGAATTAATTCAAAACACGTCATGTTACAATTATTTTGCTGCTTGCTACAAAAGGAAAACTTGCGCGGCTCTCATGTCAGGGGCACTTGAGTGAGTGACATGCCGGCTCTGTCAGCAAACCACCAATCACAACCACTCTTGATCAGATCGCAGCAGGCCCCGCCCCCTAGTTTGCAGACCATCAAAACACCGGTAAAAAATGAGCGAGGCAGAGGAGGCCAATAGCGGCGAGAATGAAGAATTACTTCCAAAAAGAAAAGCAACATCTGCCACCTGGAACTATTTTGGATCCAAAAAGGTTCTTCTCGTCTTCACAGATGAACCCCCTTACTTGAGGGTAAGCAACCTGCATTATCAGGGCATGTTGGATCATGACTTAAGGTATGACGAGTCAACCAGTTCAGACCCAGACGTCCGTGACTCAAACTCACGGTTAAATATAGTTAAAAAAACGCAATACATATCGCAGGGGAAGAAAACATCGCAATGTCAGTTTTTTTCAAATATCGTGCAGCCCTCTCTACTTTAAGTCAACTTGTGTTGCAAATTCATTCCTTGGCGTTATGAAATCTTGACTGTAATGTAAAACATATAATATGTTCCCTGGCGTCCTCACCTGCTCCCCCAGCTGGTGTTTGTGCTCCGTCACGGTCTTCTCCAGGTCTGAGATCCTGGTCTGCTGCTGACCGACCACCGTCCGCAAGTGCTTGATGCAGTTGTGGTTAGGAACCTCGTCTTTGGGCATCTCCAGCCTGCAGGAGGAGGAACACGGGTTCAATGTCAGACTGTTCAAGAAGTGTAGCACCAGCACCTCTACCGGGACGCAGTGGATAAAGGGTAGTACCTCCATCTTTGTTCATACTTTTCCAGACACCTTTTTACGCTGCTATGGACAATCTTACACTAATGTACATTTACTAAGTGACTTGGTGTGTCTGTTGATTGTGTATATCGAGGATATACATATTATTATATTGTATTCGGGATTGTGGGAAACGGTATTTCGATCTCTCTGTATGTACACACATGAAAGATTGACATAAAGTTGACTTTGACTCTCAAACTTACATCCAGGGTTTGGAGCCGTTAGAAAACAATCCGGCTATTTGGTCCTCATTAATATGGACACGTAAAACTTTAAATGTTTTCAGAACATTGTTGTTAATAACTTCTTATGTTTATATACATCTTTTACTTTTTATCTCACGAAAATGGAGCAACAAAACCAGATCCAGATTCTTGGTAAGCAAGTTTTCTTGATGTGAAAAAGGAAGAACGGACTTCCAGGTCCGATACGAGGGGCAGGAGTTTCAAATAAATGTTTCTCCGTTCGATCTGAAACACATCACTGCTGACGGACGGCTCGGTCTGTGTTGTTTTCATATTTTAATTAAAGATTTTGCTCAAAATATCAAACAGACCATTCGAGCCCCCTCCGTTTCAGCCCTGTTGCTGAAGTGCTGATTCTGGGTCAGTAGCTTTAAAACCATTATATATACTTTAACCCCTAACCGTGCCCCTCAGTGCGAGTGCAGAGATCTCTCCTCACCCGCAGCCCTCCACGCAGCTCACGGGTCTCTTGGGGTTGTGCTGGCAGTCTCTGAGGTGTGACGTCAGCTGGTCCAGGCGCAGCGTGGCGCCGCAGCCGAAGCCCGCGTTGTCGCAGCTGATCTGCAGTTTGGACAGCATGTTACGCATGATGCGGGGCACGGGCCGCAGGTGAGCCAGCGTCACCACGGTGCGGTCCACGGGACATATCTGCTGCTGCGCAAACCACTGGGTTATACAGGCGTTGCAGAAGGCATGCTCGCAGTGAGGAGCCTGGGGGGGGGGAGAGACCATCGTTAGAACAACAACGATACCACAGGTTTGTTTTTTAGTGTTTGTGTGAGGAAGCAGAGATGTAGAAGTATAGATACTCGTGTTTAAAAGTACTCTGGTGAAAGTAGAAGTACTGACTAAACTTCTTTACTCAAGTAAAAGTAAAGAGGCTTTGAAGTGTCCTTCAGTAGAAAGTACCCATAACTAGCAGCTGCTTTAAAGAGTACCTGACCTCCCTTTATATTAATAGAACAATAATGTCATCGTTAGCTAATGAATGTTTCCATGGTGACCAACGGCAACATGACAACGTTTCCATTGGTCCCTCTCCTTCAGAGAAGACCAGGAAGTGATGGATACACGGATCGTGTTCCAACCAATAGGCACGCACTGACTCTAAAGAATAATGATCACGCACCAACACACATTCAGACTAAAGGAACCAGCTGTTTGGGAAATGAGAGAAGTAGAAAGTACAGGTATTTGAGTTCAACATGTAAGAAGTAGAAAGTACAGGTATTTGAGTTCAACATGTGAGAAGTAGAAAGTACAGGTATTTGAGTTCAACATGTGAGAAGTAGAAAGTACAGGTATTTGAGTTCAACATGTAAGAAGTAGAAAGTACAGGTATTTCGTTCAACATGTAAGAAGTAGAAAGTGCAGGTATTTGTGTTCAACATGTGAGAAGTAGAAAGTACAGGTATTTGAGTTCAACATGTAAGAAGTAGAAAGTACAGGTATTTGTGTTCAACATGTAAGAAGTAGAAAGTGCAGGTATTTGTGTTCAACATGTGAGAAGTAGAAAGTACAGGTATTTGAGTTCAACATGTAAGAAGTAGAAAGTACAGGTATTTGTGTTCAACATGTAAGAAGTAGAAAGTGCAGGTATTTGTGTTCAACATGTAAGAAGTAGAAAGTACAGGTATTTGTGTTCAACATGTAAGAAGTAGAAAGTGCAGGTATTTGTGTTCAACATGTGAGAAGTAGAAAGTACAGGTATTTGTGTTCAACATGTAAGAAGTAGAAAGTGCAGGTATTTGTGTTCAACATGTAAGAAGTAGAAAGTGCAGGTATTTGTGTTCAACATGTAAGAAGTAGAAAGTACAGATATTTGAGTTCAACATGTAAGAAGTAGAAAGTACAGGTATTTGAGTTCAACATGTAAGAAGTAGAAAGTACAGGTATTTGTGTTCAACATGTAAGAAGTAGAAAGTGCAGGTATTTGTGTTCAACATGTAAGAAGTAGAAAGTACAGGTATTTCTGTTCAACATGTAAGAAGTAGAAAGTGCAGGTATTTGTGTTCAACATGTGAGAAGTAGACAGTACAGGTATTTGTGTTCAACATGTAAGAAGTAGAAAGTGCAGGTATTTGTGTTCAACATGTAAGAAGTAGAAAGTACAGGTATTTGAGTTCAACATGTAAGAAGTAGAAAGTACAGGTATTTCTGTTCAACATGTAAGAAGTAGAAAGTGCAGGTATTTGTGTTCAACATGAGAGAAGTAGAAAGTACAGGTATTTGAGTTCAACATGTAAGAAGTAGAAAGTACAGGTATTTGAGTTCAACATGTAAGAAGTAGAAAGTACAGGTATTGTGTTCAACATGTAAGAAGTAGAAAGTGCAGGTATTTGTGTTCAACATGAGAGAAGTAGAAAGTACAGGTATTTGAGTTCAACATGTAAGAAGTAGAAAGTACAGGTATTTGAGTTCAACATGTAAGAAGTAGAAAGTACAGGTATTAGTGTTCAACATGAGAGAAGTAGAAAGTACAGGTATTTGAGTTCAACATGTAAGAAGTAGAAAGTACAGGTATTTGAGAAGTGGTCAGAACAATAAGTAGTGGAATAAAGTACTGATACCTTTTTTTTTAGATAGTAAAAATAACTTAATTCAGAGTGAGAGTGAGAAAAAAATCTTAACATTAAAAAATGAATATATTCTGGCGTCATAAAATCGTTAATTTGCGAGAAAAAGATGTCACTAAATAACAAGAAATAAACGTTAATATTCTCTGAGATTAAAAAGGCAAGAAAATAAGCTCGAATATAAGGAAACATAATACAGTTTAAAACTATCTTCTGTTGGTAAAGTGGAAATTATTAGGGGGAAATGCTTGGTACTAAAGTGGAAAAATACATTTGATATTCTTTTAGATTAAAGCAGTACAAATACATGTTTTTAAGTTGCTGCTCGCTGCCTCCATATCAAACACTGAAACCTAAAAAGATCACAAACAAAGAAACTGACGAGGCAGAAAAGCATCTCTGGCGTCTTTGGTTTCAGGTAAAGGTAGAGCGGGGAACGTGTCCTTCAAATAGGATAAGTGTGTGAAGTATCCACAGCTGTCTGCTTCTACTGCACACACACACACACACACACACACACTGCACCTCCGTCAGATCACCCCTCTAACGCAGGGGTGTCCAAGCTACGGCCCGCGGGACATTTTGAGTCGGCCTTCAGCTAATTAAGAAAGTGTAGTGAAAAATGGCCCACAAAGGAAACTTCTGCTTGTCTTATATTGCACATCTTAAATATATATGGTCAAATACATTACACAGTATTCATGTGTTAATTAAAGTTGGAAACATGTGCTAACAAATCTAAGTTGATACGAAAAAAGCCCAGTGACTTATTTCCACAACAAGCTTGAAATAAACCCTTCGTATTTCCTCCTATGAAATAAGGATTGAGCCGCCTACACAATAACTCAAACGCTTGTTTTCCAACTTAACTTATGAGGCAATATATCCGTAGTGAGCGGCCCAGCCCTTCGTATGTTTTTCTGTATCTGGCCCTCGGTGAAAAAGGTTTGGACCCCCCTCCTTTCACGCAAACATGTCCCAAATTGGGATGAGTAAAGTACTTCTTATCTTGAACTGACCTGCACTGGTTCTTCCAGCACTCCACTGCAGATGGGGCACAGCAGGTCTTCATCCACCTCCCCTTGGAACCTCGTAATGTCGTACCCCATGGTACATACCTGGGATACACAGCCTCCTGAAACACACAGGGGATATTTAGACATCCTCATGCGACTGAAGATAGATGTAAAGACTTATAGTATCTACGCAAACACGCGGAGCCTACCTCACTCACAAAAGGCCTGAAATGCTTCCATTCAGCTCTGGAGGTAAAACTGCGACATCAGGCAGAAACAATCTGTCCGGGATAAGAGACACACACCCCCCCTGCAAAAAAGAAATGATATTCACATTGATTATTCAGTTTTAAAAACAATATTGGATAGTTGATGGCTAGGTAAGATAATAATAATAATAATAATAATAATAATGTTTCCTCTGTGCGGGATCTCTGATTTTAGGACAGAGACAGACATGCCCCACCAAGACACACAGCTGTTGGTGGTCATCTTGTGTCTCTTTATGGTTTGTATTTGCAGTAGTGTGTGTCCTTGATGCTATTTGGTGTCTTTGTAGTCTGTGTATTTCTCATTCTGGTCATTTTGAGCCTCTGTCTGTTTGGTACACGTGTTATTACGTGACATTTGGTCAGCTGTGCCTGGTGGGGTTGTTCAGAAAACCCTCCCATGGCTGACACCAAGAGGTGAGTTATGCTTCATTAACCCACAAAAGAAGAAACGGACGGTTACAGGAATACTAAAATGGCCTAAAGTTCAAATTACAACACACCTTTGAATCAGATGCTTTTCCCTCATACTTCAGAATCAGAAACAGGTTTATCACCAGGTAGGTTGACATGTACGAGGAATTTGATTTGGTGTCGTTGTGGATACATAAAAGTAAAACTAAAATTAAAAACACAGATAGAAAACTATTTTAAGAAAACTATAATAGCATTAAAATATGTTAAAAAAACAGTGAAATATAGCAGTATTTACTTACTTTAACGGGATGACCTTACAGGAAGCTAAACCGAGAGGGACATGCTGTTTAAAAAGTACATTTAGTGTGATTACTAGATGAATGAAAGGTGTTTGAGCCTTACAGGGAACCCACCGAGCCCAGAGAGGAGGTGGTTAACCCTCCGGCACCCCAACATGTGAACCACCTCCTGCTGACACTGACAGGAGACTGTGTGTATAAATATATATTCATATACAGCTGACCTGGTTTCAGACACACCTGGCTGCACATCCATCGCGCTCTGCATGCACACATGCTAACCACCAATGCTAACGTTAGCCACGTCTATGATGTGATTCTGTGACACATTTCACTATATTTCAGTGCCTGTAATAATAAGCTAAAGTGCAGTCATCTCGATTTAACACCCTTCTGTTTGACTTTGACCGGTGTCAGTGCAGTTTCCTGGTAATTAATTAAATGCAGCTAACTGTTGAAATATTGTGCAATGTGCAATATAAACATTATCTATACATATTTTCATAGATGTCCAGAAACGTATTTTTATGGTGGCAATACTTTGATAAGCTGGCCTTTTTTTAACCTGCTATGCTACAGTACATTTCGCCGCTGTGGAAATAATAAAAGGTATTCTGAGTCTGATTCACGCTTGCTAACTGGGTTTGCTCTGGATGTTACCATCAAGCTAACACATGCTAACAGATAGCCGTTGATTTCCTATGGATGTTAGCATTGAGCTAACACCGAGCTAACGCCTGTTAACCAGATACCCGTTAGTTTCCTATAGATGTTAGCATCGAGCTAATGCATGCTAACTAGATTTCCTCTGGATGTTAGCATCGAGCTAACCAGACAGAGCTCAGTCTGAGGAAACTACACCGACAAATGTCTCATCACAACCCGCCACCTTAGGGGAACACATCATTACGGAATGGTATACCTACTTGAACATGTAATGAAACAGATCCTAATCCCGAGGTTTTTGATTTTCCTGACGTCCTACTGTAACTAGTAGCTCGTTAGCCACGTCCTGAGCTACATCCTACACCGCTGTGTCGTGACGTCGGGACCGAGGCGTGCGGGCGATGACGTCATGACGTAAAAGAGTAGAAGCATTTTTTGTATTGGTCCGTAAAAACTAAATGAATAACTGTGTTTGTTTCACTCCAAAAAAGGGCTAAAATATGTATTTATAAGCCAGTGGAATATCAGTATGTATGACATGAACAATGTTTAATTTCAAAAAAGAATGTCACGTGGGTATCTTATCAAAAAGTGGAATTATTTTTTTCATTTTCATATTTTATTTTTATTTGAGAGGGCACTAATTTCATTTATTAATTAATGTCCAACACATCGGGTATGAAAGGCCTCCTCTTCAGCCAGGCACTGTTGTGATTCCCTGCATGTTGCAGCAGGTGAACAGGAAGGAGGTGCACTGCATGCAGAAAGAGAGTGGTAATATGTCACCATCTTTCTGCAGGGACAGCAGCGTCATCATGTGGTTCTGATCGTAAATCCAGCTCCAGCGACGTGCAGGGTGAAACCTTCAATACATATATGTTGTACAGTGATCCAGAATACTGATTTGATTTCAGAATTTTGGCTTTTTATATAATTTTTTATTTTTTTCAGAATGTTGACTTTCTCAGAATTTTTGATTTCATTTTTACATAATCCAACTCCAGGCAATCCTTGGTCTCTGAATTGTTCTTAGAATACAACTAGCAGCATCTACTGTAGGTGGTTTCTGCAATATTAAAATGTCTGTGACCCGAGGATGTAATGACGGTTGCCGGTGGTACAATGCACAGCTTACATTTGTATATAAATATATATTTTTTTTAACATTTGAAAAATGTAGGTTGAAGCGTTTCATACATATCTTTTTTGCACAAAGCATTATTTCAAATGTTAAAAACCGTCGAGCTACCTCCTCACACCTGTGTGTGACCTCAGGATGTAATGCTCCTTTATGTTTCGTCTTACATTATGATAGTGGTTACCTCCTCACACCTGCATGTTTCCGACACCCAAAAATGTTCGTGCAGGTTGAAGCGTTTGATCCATATATTTTTTGGACAAAGCAGTGTCAACATTATTTCACATGTTAAAAAATATATATTTATATACAAATGTAAGCTGTGCATTGTACCACCGGCAACCGTCAAGCTCCCTCCTCACACCTGTGTGTTTCCGACACCCAAAAATGTCAAATTATTATTTTCTTTTTCAGAATATAGATATTTTTTCACAATTTTGACTTTTCCCAGTATTTACTTTTTCTTTCAAAACTTTTAAATGTGTTCATGATTTTGAAATTTTCTCAGAATTTTGACTTTTTGTCTGAATTGTAACCATTTTTCCGAATTCCGTAGCTTTCAGTAGGAAAAAAACACGACTTATATAATACATTGTTAGAAAAATGTTAAAACAACAGGTTTTGGTTGTTTTGAATGTTGGTAAATATTTATTTTTCAATTTAATTTGAGTGTTGGGAAAAAATTTACCGTCTTTCCGAATCTTTATTTTTTTTTCTCAGACTTTTTACATTATCTCAGATTTGGACTTTCAAAATTTCGTTTCGGATGTTTGACTTTTTCTAGGTCTCAGGAGGATTACTTTCAGCTCTAGTAGACAATGAATAATTATTAAAAACAGGACTTATATAATACACTGTTAGAGAAGTGTTAAAACGTACATTGGAGACGAAAGGTTTTGGTTGTTTTGGAAATGACTGTTGGTAAATATTTACCGATTGAATTTAATTGACTGTTGGGACGCCGGACAGAGTAACTCCGAAAAGAAAAACGGGGCGTCTGTAATGATCCACAGAATCCGTTTTTTGAAATTTCTTCCAGATTTTTTTCTCAGAATTTCGACTTTTAAAGAAAGAATTTTAGATTTTTTTCAGAAATTGACTTCGAAATTTTTTTCTCAGAATGTTGACTTTTGAGTGTTTTTCAGATTTTTGCATATTTTCTGAATTTTGACTATTGTATTTATGTTATTTTCATCTTTGTCCTTAGTTGAGCTTCTTCATGTACAGTGCAGTAAAATACACCGCTTTCAGTATTACACTACTAATGTCATACACCGTTAGAGAAATGTTTAAAAGGAGCCTTGGAGACTAACGTTATTACATATTTACTTCTTTAATTGACTGTTGGGACACCGGACAGAGTAAACCCCCAAAAGAAGAACAGGACGTCCGTAATGATCAACAGAATCAGCGTATGTATAATTAACGAAGAGAGAGCAGACAGAATATTTAGCAATAGCACTTTATTCAACACAAACAACCCTAAGCCACAATACTGAATGACAAGACCAATTGGCTGCAGCAAACATTTTATAAAATAGATTCAGGTTTTTAATGTCACTAAATTGTTTTTTTTCCTTTTCTTTTAACGTCAGAAAGACAGATGCAGGTTTTTCCAAAACAGTGAATGATCTTTTACATATTTAACATTTTTGTAACAAATCATCATTCACATGTTCACACAAAGGAATAACAAGGCAAAGTGCTTTCAGGATTGCATTGTCGAGAAAAAAGAAACAAAAATTAAATAAAAATCATGAACGGCTTGAGGTTTCAGGAAGAGGGTGTTCTGGATTAAGGGGTTAAATGGGGGGGGGGTCGTAAACCTCAAACCTTTCACCTCCTGCTCCCCTCCGCAGTGAGACGGACGCCTGTAAAATTTGGTTTTGAGTGGACAGAAGTGTTGAAAGGCATCGTACAGAAATACAAATCCACCAGTTTTGTTATTTGTTTCTTTTACAGCTGCGGGGAGCGACGGTGAAGCTGTAAACGTCGGAGTAATGCAAACTACACGGGGCAAAGCAAAGAAATACAAATAAAAGCCAATGCATGGTGAAATAAACTCCTCTGAATGTTAAAGGGGACTATCATCATAATCTGCATCATAACATTGTCTGGCTTCACATTCCAGTGGTATTTTGTCGTATAAATGCTTCTCATAAATATTTTTTTGAATCAACGTCAAATAAGACATATACACATACAGCACAACCAAGCACACTTTATGTTTTTAACTACCATTGCTTATGATAAATCTGTTATCCCGTACGGTGAATATTTTGTATTATTAGGTGGAGAGACAAACGATACTCAAGGCGGCAAAAAACATGGAGGTAGGAGAAATGCTACTGAAAAACAGCAAGTGATGCTAACGTGGAGAAACGCCAGCGGCCGCCGTCCAGTCTGCCGTTAGGAGATTTCATTTAGTTAAATAACGCGGGATATGGATCTGTACAATGGCGTATTAGTGGCTTTAGAGGTAAGAATGATAATACTTGAAATTAGGGAGACGGGTGGCGACAAGATTGAAGTCATAAAAAGACAACAAAAACATCAAAATAAAACTAGTAAAAGTATTTTTCAAACTTTCATGAGTTTTTATTTATGACTTGATTATCTAAGGGTATTTTTAATATTCTGTAGATTTGTGAGTTTTTGTTTCTCTAAATATTATGACTATCAGAAAATATCTGTTTTTTTAATACAGAAAAACGAATTTTTTCTTTGAAATCAAAGACTTTTTACTCAAAAAGTAGATTTTAATCTCAGAGATTATCGTATATTTTGTTGTGCATTAACGATATTCATCAGACGTTTTTCGTGCCAATAACTTTAATCTGAGTCAGAAAAGATCTGCCTTTTTCTAGTAATTTTTTATCGTACATTTTTACTACTTTTATCTTAAAGTTACGACTTATCGTAAAAAAGTAGATTTTATTCTCATAGATTTTCGTAAATCTTGTTGAGAATCCATCTCCCAATCTATAATTATTATTTCACCTACACTGACCCTAATACGCCGCCATATATTTGACCACAAAATCTCAAATAGCACCCCCCCCTCTCTACGCCTCTGGGTGCAGACTGGTGCAGCAGCGGTTGGATATTGAAGCCATCTTAGCGGCCTCACAAAATAATTGCAAAGATGTCGTCTGAACCCCATGTCTCCCGCCCGGTCGATTCTACGCTGTCGTTTCTAACTCCGTTGGTCCTGTCGTCATCACAGGTGCTGGTGATGGCATCGACTCCTTTATTACACACAGTAGAGCAGGATATTTGCAGATTTGTAAATGAGGTATTCAGCGTTAAAAAGTAGGGAACCCTGTCATCGACGTCGCACTTCATTCACCAGCAAAAGCTAAAAAAAAATCCTTGATCGGCGGAGAAATGAAAATGGACTTTGGAATGTAGGTCGGACGAGCCAAGTCTCAAGTTGAAATGTTTTCTCTTTGCACCGTTTGATTGTAACTCATCACATGACCCGATTCAGCCCCTCCCCCCTTTTTTAAATCCCCCCCGATAAGCCACTCAAAGTAAAAACAGGCAACCCTTTATTATCTTGTTGATGATTTAAGGCTGCCCTCAGTCCAGTTGTGAGGATTGTTTAATAGCTCGTGAGTTGCAATGAGGTGGCGCCGTCTACAGTGAAGCGGACTAAACATAAAAACACACGAAAGGGAAAGGGACGACCCGCTACCGAAATAAGTCACAGAACATGCAGAATGACATCCTTTTCCTACAGTAGGCTACTCCTAATAGCACATTCAAAGGGGCTCCGAAGGGACACGTGGTCTGATATGCTCGAGAGTAACGTGGGACTATTTCCCCGGGAGAACAAGTCCGCAAGGTGCTGCTTCAGAAGCCTCATTATTCCACCTGCACAAATACCTTGCGTCATTCAGCGCGACAGTCTTCCTTCGTGAAAATACACGTTCCCCTCCTCTGCTGGTGAAAACAAACGGCCACTTTCAAAAAAGGGGAATGTTTTTTCTCTAAAACCACAATCAGGAAACACATGAGAAAACACACACACACACGGTAGGTATAAATCTCGAGAGCGTCTTATCTGTACACGCTGAAAAGGGAGGGACACGGTGAGAACCCTTAATGCTCGACATTGAAAACAAATATAAGGCATTTCATATTTCCTTGTATCGTCACTGACAGCAGGTCTAAATATTTTTCATTCGAGGAGGAGGATGCGTATTCACGTCTACACATGCAAATGAACCGGCTATACGCAGAACTACAATACCATCAACGTCCACACCTACTCAAATCTATCAGTCAACTTGTGCACAGTCCTTCCTCTGAGCAGGCAGCTTCTTAAAAGTCCGATATTATAAATCACAGTTTTCAGATGAACACACACACACACACACACACACACACACACACACGATCCTTCATGTGCTACAGACAGGGACTTTTGGTGTCAAACAGAATATTAAATATTTCTCAAAGGAAGCAACGATAAACAAAAAGGTTATTGCACTTTTTATCTTTTGTCTATTTCCCACAAAACAAAGTCAGCTTGAGAGATCCATGCCTTTACACGACAACGACGGTTACGTCACTCGGATTATTAGTTTGATCACACCGCACGCAGCTACTACCGCCAGTCTAACAGCAGGACACACATCCAGTCTGCAGTCACAACACACTTTGATCTGGGATGAAGAGGAACAATCAGAAGGACTTCCGACGCCGGGCGCTCTACAGTTATTGTGTGTTTATGACAATCAAACCCTAAATTTGGTGCCTTCTTTGGATTTGTGCTTTTTGTTTTCTTATTATACCCATCTATTCAAATGTGTTGATGTGCCCTATGATCAAAAGCATAGAAATCGCATCAGCTATGTGCGGTTCATTCTGAGTTTTCAGATCAGAGAGAGGGGCGGAGCCTGTAGTCAGTGTCATTTCCTGTTCCCACTATAAGGCTTCTGGGAAATACGAATGGAAGACCGTACCTTTCGGTAGTAACGAATAAAAGGCACCGTGCCACCGCTGTGCTCCGTGTTTCACACTCCTGGTGGGGGGCGAACGGGAAGGGAAGGCGGTCGAACTAGCGTTAGCCATACAGTCGAATTCGGTGTCTTTCTGACTTCCAGAGGTAAAGTTTTAGAGCTACCTTCACCCTGTGTGACCTCTGTGGGCTGCAATGAAGAGACGTGGTCTACAAAAGAAAGAAAAACAAGGGTTCGTTGTTTGTGCATGTTTTTACATTTCCGACATATATTGAAAAGTCACGAGAGAAATCAGCAACAACACCGATGAGGTAAAAAACTGCAGGTCCGATAAGAAGAGGCGCCGACGAAACAAAAAGGTAGGAAACGCATCTAATCTAACAGCTCTCTGGTTTCGGCTGGGTTACAGGATTTACACTGGACCACGAGGTTTAACTCTTTGTTAGCATAGCTGTACAAGAAGCAACAATTCCAGACTTTTTTCTTCTGTATTTGAGGTACACCACTTTACCCCCAGGCCCCGGGTGGCGGAGGTACACCACTTTACCCCCAGGCCCCGGGTGGCGGAGGTACACCACTTTACCCCCAGGCCCCGGTGACGGAGGTACACCACTTTACCCCCAGGCCCCGGGTGGCGGAGGTACACCACTTTACCCCCAGGCCCCGGTGACGGAGGTACACCACTTTACCCCCAGGCCCCGGGTGGCGGAGGTACACCACTTTACCCCCAGGCCCCGGTGACGGAGGTACACCACTTTACCCCCAGGCCCCGGGTGGCGGAGGTACACCACTTTACCCCCAGGCCCCGGGTGGCGGAGGTACACCACTTTACCCCCAGGCCCCGGGTGGCGGAGGTACACCACTTTGACCCCCAGGCCCCGGGTGACGGAGGTACACCACTTTACCCCCAGGCCCCGGGTGGCGGAGGTACACCACTTTGACCCCCAAGCCCCGGGTGACGGAGGTACACCACTTTACCCCCAGGCGGCGGAGGTACACCACTTTACCCCCAGGCCCCGGTGACGGAGGTACACCACTTTACCCCCAGGCCCCGGGTGGCGGAGGTACACCACTTTACCCCCAGGCCCCGGTGACGGAGGTACACCACTTTACCCCCAGGCCCCGGGTGGCGGAGGTACACCACTTTACCCCCAGGCCCCGGGTGGCGGAGGTACACCACTTTACCCCCAGGCCCCGGTGACGGAGGTACACCACTTTACCCCCAGGCCCCGGGTGGCGGAGGTACACCACTTTACCCCCAGGCCCCGGTGACGGAGGTACACCACTTTACCCCCAGGCCCCGGTGACGGAGGAGCCCACTTTGATTGTTGTACGAGTGAAATGCATTCATTCACAGTGGCAAATATGGCGAAATCCTTAACAATCTCTGCACCACCGGCAACCGTCGAACCCTCCTCACACCCCAAAGGTGTCCAACATTAATTTGTATTATTTAACAATCCAACGAGTAGCAGAACCCTACAGCTGACGCACGTTTACTGCCAGGTCATTTTATTTTCAGCTTTTTAAGGCAAAAGGCTCAACAGTGGATCAAGAGAGCTGAATTGAAATTTGCCGTTTTACTTCAAGTAAGAACCGTAAGGAAGAGGGTTTTGGACACATGAGGAAAGGTTTTTGATATGCGAGCAAAAGAGAAAAAATACTTCCCAGAATCTTTGCTTTTCCCAGTTTTTGACTTTTCAAATTTTTTACTTTTTTGACCGGAATTGGAATTTTTGCAGAAAGTTTAATAATGTTTCTCTCTCACCAAAATGTTTACTTTGCATACATTTTACATTATTTTTAAATTTTTCACTGAATTTCCAAGTGGAATTTTTGGCATTTTTTTTATCTTGACTTTTTTCAGAATTTTTAAACATCTATTTCTATTTTTACTCTTTTCACAGAATTACATTTTTTCCCCACAATTTTTTTCTCTCAGAAATTTGACTTTTATTTTCCAGAATTTCGACTTTATTCAGAATTTCGACTTTTTCGACCGGAATTGGAATTTTCTCAGAAAATTTACTTTTAATAATAATCTGAATTTTTTTCTCTCTCTCACCAAGATGTTAACTTTCAACTTTTCCCAGAATTTGTTTTCCCCATAAATGTGACTTTTTCATGACTTTTACTTTTTCATTAAAAATTTGACTTAAGATTTTTTTTCCTCTCGTCTCATCAGAATTGTTACTTCGCATAACTTTAACATTATTTTAGAATTTTTACTTTTTCACTGAATTTCCACGTTTCCCACAATTTTTGAAATCTAATTTCTTTTCAGAATCTTGCCTTTTTTCAGAATTTTTAAAAACATCAATTTCTATTTTTACTCTTTTCACATAATTTCATTTTTTTTCTCAGAAATTTGACTTTTATTTTCCAGAATTTCGACTTTAATTTCAGAACTCAATTTTTTTTAAACTTTTGCCCCATCCCAAAATGTTTCTCTCATGTGGCCCTAACCCTCTCCCACAGTGCGGAGACATCCGTTTGAGGCAAATCAATTCTATACCATGCTTTTTTTTGGACATCAACTATTTTTTTCTCACACAATATCTCATTAAACACACACACACACACACACGCACACACACACACACACACAACCAAGGGATTGCTTTGCCAATACCAAAAGGGATTACAAAAAGTCAAATTATACAACTGACTTCTAGCATTTCAACAGAACACTTGCATTTTAATATCCCATGCAAATATTGATATAGTTTTGACTAATATAATAATAATAACTGGTGGAAAAACATGCGGCTCCAAACACAGATAATCCTGCCTACTTCTGAATATTTACTGACCATGTGAGTATGATTTATGTCTAAAGGCAAATAAAGGTTTCTATGGCACTAAATGGGTGTAGCTTAGGTGCATCTTTGTCAAATATAGGCTATTAAACGACGAGTGTGTGATCTACTGTTTGTCCCTCTTTACTGTAAGGCAATCTCAATGGAATGGATGAATATTAACTTGTTCACCTTGTACGCTACACAATATATAGAATATTACACAAGCCTATTCTCCAACACAAAACAAGGATATCAATGCAGGAAGACTACTACGTATACATATGTAGAGAGTTTGTTGCTACCTGCGTCATATCTACGCGTACAAATGGAGAACTGAACGGACCCTACATTCACGTCAGTCACATGGCTCAGATTGGACTGTAAACGGCTAATGCATAAATCCTTTGCTGCTTTAATAAAGAGAGGCCCTCCCCTCGTCCACCTCTCCATGCATTTTGGCAAACAGGCCTTCATGTGTGACCAAACATCATTATTAGAACATCTTAAACCCCTTTGTTAGAAATCTTCCATTGGCATTTATGCTCCGACTCGGCCTGAACGGTTGGCAGTGCAATGTTTGTGCTGCACACGGTAACTCTCTCTATTGCTACAGTTGGACCTGTCATTGCTTCACCAGGTAGACGCTCCGTTTAGCTTAACCGCTACCAGAGCTGCAACAACGAGAACATAAATCGAACATTATCGATTTATCGTGACTTTGCATACAGGAAAATATCAGGTTACTGTCTCTCTGTTTGAGAGTGAATATCTTTGAGCAACATTTTCACTACCCCAGAGGGTCGTGAGCATGTTTCCCTTCCGTATGTTAAAACTCTGCTTCCTTGTCTTTTATATTTGTCCTGCTGTGACACAAGAAGCATGTCATACTTGATCTGACAACTTCGTATGTTCTGACGTTTTAAAAACACCAAGCGATGATGAAGATAATCGTCCTGCAGCCCTAATCTTTACAAAATCATGATCTCGCTCCATGCACAATCACTCACACAAATAAAAAAAGCATGTATAAGAATACTGTGGAACAACCAAAGGGTGCGTAGCTGCAGAGATTTCTTTGAGTGACTTTTTAGGCTGGGTAACGTCACCGTGTCACTTTCATTTCGGGCCCTGAAATATAACACAAAGAAACGAGAGGAGGGCAGTGGTTTTTTTTGTCTTTCGTTTTTTAAATAATGCATCGTTTGAGTACGATTTCAATGCTCGACCCTTCCTTCCTGTATTCAGCAGCAGCAACACACACGCATGTAAACACAAGTACACACTGACATATGCTCCATGTTGCACACTTAGAACCTGAATGTACTAAAGTGCGTGCTTCACTATCTAATCATTAAGTGCTGTGGGATTTGGGTTTAAAAAACAAACAAAGAAAATTAAATTACGGAACATCCCATCACAAAAACAAATCGATATAATGCTGCGATCTGATTGGTTAATAAATTCTGCCTGCTGCTTCAGCACAGATCCTGAGATTACAAACAAACACATGTACCTATCTCTAATAAGAACTATCATAATATAACTGAATTTAATTTTGTTCAAGAGACCCAAAAGGCTCGGGATCATTTCAGCAGCAAATCCACGACGCGTTTACATGCACACAAATATCACACGTATGAGGATTACATCGAGCATATATTATGTTTGAATATTGCCTTGGTGCATCTTCCAATGAAAGGCGGATATTACTCGGGGCGTTTCTGGGACTCGTTTAGACGCCTCTCGGTCCGTTTGTGACCGACTTTGTGCCGGTTTAATTGTAAAATGCAAGCCCAAGAGAAAGGTCTGGGTCTGAAGGAGAAACACACCTGGAGATTAGCAGCGGCCTTTTTAACAAGGCGTCCACGGGGCGGGGCTTGAAGAGGAAAGAGAGGAAGGTTTATTTAGCGTTTTGAGAATAAAGTCATATTTTTACTGGTTTTTTGGATATTTATATTCACAGTAAGTATTTTCTCTTTATCTTCTTCATTTTTTAAACATGTTCTTTTCATAATAATTCAAACGTAGCTTCCTTTATGGTCTTGTTCTGTAATGAGTGCATGAAACAGATCATTCTGTGCATGTAAACGAAGCCGGTTTCTGCTCTAAAAATGGACTTCAGTCAGTTTTGATAAATCGCGGGGTCTTCCCCTAGGTCCTCGTCTCTCATCCAGTCGCCTCATGTTTGCAGATTGTGCCTCTTTATTACCGGCGGATCTGAATCAGTGTCACCTAACCCCCAGCACATGGTTTAAAAAACAAATAGCATATATATAAAGTCACAAACTGACAGCTCTAGTGGTCCGATACAATCATCTTTAGTACCAGAGGGAAATGGGATGAGGAGACGACGAAAAGAAAAAAAGCACATATTTGGATTTCTGCTATTCCTGAAATCGAAAAACAGGCCTCAGCGAAGATCCCTGTTTCGCCGCTGGGAGGGAAAGCAGCTCCCTGTCACGGACATATTCAATTAATACGCCGGCTTTTTGAGTTTTTTCTACGGGTGCAACAACGCTGTAAAAAGGTGTGTGTGTGTGTGTGTGTGTGTGTGTGAGAGATCCTCAGGGCTCCAACTGAAACGATGTGTTAGGAAGGCATGGGTCAAAAAGGCATTTCATGAGACGCCGTAAAAGGCCATCCAGTGCATTCGCGTTGACACTGACAGTAAAATGCCCGGCACACACAGAGCCATTCGTTTAGTCTTTAGGTTAATTATTTCATGAGATAATAAAAAGAAAAACACATTCCAGGGAAACAAAAGCCCTTTGTGACAGTGATTGTCTATTCATAACAAAAAGAAAACGGCCAAAATAAATTAAATATTGCTTGAAAACTGCCCAATAAAACGTAGCAGACATTACTTTCTGTTTTGAATTGACCACAAAGACATCAAACAAAAAGTGCCGTAAAACAAACAACAGAAATCTGACGCCTCTCTTTGAGGCCGCTCTGAAACACTGTTGAAACGAGATGGGAAATTGAAATGGCTTGTTCACGTTCTGTGCTAAACGATGTTTGATGAGGTGTTGTTGGCAGATATCACTATGGAGCCTTCCTCTAGAGTCAAAGGCCTCGGTCTCTATCCTACGGCTTCTCCTCGACCCTGGGGAAAGAGCAGCTGCTAAACGATTGACGAGGTATATCGAGATCTATTGTCTTTTCTCTGTACAGTACACTTTATCTCAAATAAATAATTTATAGCCATAATAGTGTTGATCAACTTTGGTCATAAGTTATACGCTTAGAAACATTCTAGCTTTAACAAACACGTACTCTAAAACAGGAAGTCGGCATGTGTGGATTCAGCAGCGTTTACCAAGTTGTCCTAAAATGCCGTTTTTGATTTTTTCAAAGTACACTATGGAATTAAATCGAGACCCTTTTTCCAGAACGTTTCGGTTTGTACTGTAGTACACGAGCATTGCACTCTTTGAGAATTTAGATTATTTTTTTTCCCTTGTGTGTTTCCTTCATAAAAATCTAACGGATATTTAAAAAAAGAAAAAAAGAGAGGAAAAGGAGGAATAATCAAACAGGAAGTCTGTGATCATTCTTTAGGGAAGGTTCCTCTACAAGGTCACAGCGGTACATGATATGGTGTTTTATACTGCGATATGAGTCCCATGCTTTAAGATTATATAATTGTTATGGTTTTAAAGGGTTAAATGATTCTTTAAACGGCCAGATTGTGTTGTTTTGGATCTGCGTGACCTTGTAGAGTGCTTTACACGACAGGATGGAGGAATGGATCCAATTGCATATTAGGTTTGACTGCACCTCAAGAGAAGACCACACACGCACACACACACACACACAGAACAGACGTGTGGTTCCTGGTCCTCTGGGTTAAAGGGTGGTGGTGGTGTTAGCAGCTGGCTGAGGGGTGTTGGTCTCTCACTCAGACAGGCAGCCGTCCAGCTCCTTCACGAAGCCGTTGTGGAGGCCGTTGGAGGGCAGCGGGGCGCAGGAGGCCGTGATGCCGCAGTGCTTCAGCAGGTTCAGCCCCGGGGAGGGGGTCACGCTGGGGGGCCCGCAGGAGCAGGAGGAGGGGTCCCGCGGGGGGAAAGGCTTCATGGTGGAGAGGATCAGAGCCAGGCAGTCCGCCACGTCCTTGTTGGGAGCGCAGGCCAGAGCGGGGGTGTGGCCTGAGGGAGGGCACACAGCAGAGGTCACATGACATTCAGCTTCATCTGAAGAGACTCTATGGTGTCCGGCAGGCAGAGGGGGAAGTAGTGGAGGACACATACTTCCTTACTGTACTTAAGTACATGTTTCTGGTATCAGCACTTTACTCCACTACTTATTTTTCTGACCACTTTTTACTTTCTACTTCTTCTACATGTTGAACTCAAATACCTGTACTTTCTACTTCTTACATGTTGAACTCAAATACCTGTACTTTCTACTTCTTACATGTTGAACCCAAATACCTGTACTTTCTACTTCTTACATGTTGAACTCAAATACCTGTACTTTCTACTTCTCACATGTTGAACCCAAATACCTGTACTTTCTACTTCTTACATGTTGAACTCAAATACCTGTACTTTCTACTTCTCACATGTTGAACCCAAATACCTGTACTTTCTACTTCCTACATGTTGAACCCAAATACCTGTACTTTCTACTTCTCACATGTTGAACTCAAATACCTGTACTTTCTACTTCTCACATGTTGAACCCAAATACCTGTACTTTCTACTTCTCACATGTTGAACTCAAATACCTGTACTTTCTACTTCTCACATGTTGAACTCAAATACCTGTACTTTCTACTTCTCACATGTTGAACTCAAATACCTGTACTTTCTACTTCTCACATGTTGAACCCAAATACCTGTACTTTCTACTTCCTACATGTTGAACCCAAATACCTGTACTTTCTACTTCTCACATGTTGAACTCAAATACCTGTACTTTCTACTTCTCACATGTTGAACCCAAATACCTGTACTTTCTACTTCTCACATGTTGAACTCAAATACCTGTACTTTCTACTTCTCACATGTTGAACTCAAATATCTGTACTTTCTACTTCTCTCATGTTGAACTCAAATACCTGTACTTTCTACTTCTCACATGTTGAACTCAAATACCTGTACTTTCTACTTCTCACATGTTGAACTCAAATACCTGTACTTTCTACTTCTCACATGTTGAACTCAAATACCTGTACTTTCTACTTCTTACATGTTGAACCCAAATACCTGTACTTTCTACTTTTTACATGTTGAACTCAAATACCTGTACTTTCTACTTCTTACATGTTGAACTCAAATACCTGGACTTTCTACTTCTTACATTTTGAACTCAAATACCTGTACTTTCTACTTCTTACATGTTGAACACAAATACCTGTACTTTCTACTTCTCACATGTTGAACTCAAATACCTGTACTTTATACTTCTCACATGTTGAACTCAAATACCTGTACTTTCTACTTCTCACATGTTGAACTCAAATATCTGTACTTTCTACTTCTCACATGTTGAACTCAAATACCTGTACTTTCTACTTCTCACATGTTGAACTCAAATACCTGTACTTTCTACTTCTCACATGTTGAACTCAAATACCTGTACTTTCTACTTCTTACATGTTGAACACAAATACCTGTACTTTCTACTTCTTACATGTTGAACTCAAATACCTGTACTTTCTACGTCTTACATGTTGAACCCAAATACCTGTACTTTCTACTTCTTACATGTTGAACACAAATACCTGTACTTTCAACTTCTTACATGTTGAACTCAAATACCTGTACTTTCAACTTCTTACATGTTGAACACAAATACCTGTACTTTCAACTTCTTACATGTTGAACTCAAATACCTGTACTTTCAACTTCTTACATGTTGAACTCAAATACCTGTACTTTCAACTTCTTACATGTTGAACACAAATACCTGTACTTTCAACTTCTTACATGTTGAACTCAAATACCTGTACTTTCTACTTCTCACATATTGAACACAAATACCTGTACTTTCTACTTCTCACATGTTGAACACAAATACCTGTACTTTCAACTTCTTACATGTTGAACACAAATACCTGTACTTTCTACTTCTTACATGTTGAACACAAATACCTGTACTTTCTACTTCTTACATGTTGAACTCAAATACCCGTACTTTCTACTTCTTACATGTTGAACACAAATACCTGTACTTTCTACTTCTTACATGTTGAACTCAAATACCTGTACTTTCTACTTCTTACACGTTGAACTCAAATACCTGTACTTTCTACTTCTTACATGTTGAACACAAATACCTGTACTTTCAACTTCTTACATGTTGAACTCAAATACCTGTACTTTCTACTTCTTACATGTTGAACTCAAATACCTGTACTTTCTACTTCTTAAAAGGTACTTTTTACTGAAGTACATTTCAAAGCCTCTTTACTTTGACTTAAGTACAGAAGTGTTGTCAGTACTTCTACTTTTAAAACACAAGTATCTGTACTTCTACTTGACTGAAGGATGTGTACTTTTGCCATCTCGTTACTACAGCCCAAAACACTAAGAGAAACCACGCTGCAGCTTCAGAAACGATGCAGATATAAAAACACAAACCTTCTTCATCCACAGCGAGCACCGTGGCTCCTCTGCTCAGCAGCGCCTGCACCACCGTGGCCAATCCGTTACGAGCCGCCAGGTGCAGAGGCCTGAGAGAGAGAGACAGATAAACGTGTGAAGAATGCCCTCAACTGGGATACACCACAGAGGAATCATTAAGAATAACCAAACGTGAAACTGTGGCCTGCAGAGTGTTTAAACGCCTGAAAATGCTTTTATAGAAAATCTTAAAAGCGCCCTCACATCTGCAGAGTGCTGTTGGTGGCGTTGATGAGCGTCGGGCTGTGGATCTCCCCGAGGATCAGCAGGGCGCACATCTCATGAGCCTGAGGAGGAACACGGGAGAGAAGAGAGGCATGAGCTGCCGTCTGTCTGAGAGTGTTACACTGTGTGTGTGTGTGTGTGTGTGGGTGCGTGTGTGTGTGCGTGTGTGTGTGCGTGTGAGTGTGTGTGTGTGTGTGCGTGTGTGTGTGTGTCTTGCTGTAGGGCAGTGTGAGTGTGTGTGTGTGTGTGTGTCTGTGTGTGTACCTTGCTGTAGGGAAGTGTGTGTGTGTGTGTGTGTGTGTGTGTGCCTTGCTGTAGGGCAGTGTGAGTGTGTGTGTGTGTGTGTGTGTGTGTGTGTGTGTGTGTGAGTGTGTGAGTGTGTGAGTGTGTGAGTGTGTGAGTGTGTGAGTGTGTGAGTGTGTGAGTGTGTGAGTGTGTGTGTACCTTGCTGCAGGCCAGGTGCAGGGCAGTGTTCTTGTTCTCGTCTAGCAGCGTCAGGTCAGCCTTGGCCCGATGGAGGAGGATCGCTGAGGACACAAAGACAAAGACATTTATTTCCTGCAACTACAAACATCATTAAGTAGGGACGGCCCTTTACACTGTGTATATATATATATATATATACACACACACACACACATACAAATATATATATACATATACATACATACATATACAAATATATATACATATACATATACATATACATACATACATATATATATATTAGGGCTGTGCATCTTCACTGGTCTCACGATTCGATTACGATTATCCTGTCAACGATTCGATTCGGTTCGATATCCCGGTGCATCACGATTCATACCAATGCGTTGCATCCTCAATTTTCTATATTACTGCAAATGGCTTATTTTTCATCAATGCATACATGCAGTAAATACATATGAACTCTCTTTTTATTATTTAGAAAGTGCTTCAGAAATCAAGAACATAAATGTCTTGACATTAATTCATAAACCAAAATAAATGAATTGTATAGGTCTAGCCTCCGTGTGAAGTTGTTCCATCCTCAAAAACAAAAAGCTAATGCTCCTGCAGTCTAGCTGCAGCTTCTAGCCACGGCCTTCTAAGAAAGGACACTGAAGGTCCTGAATGAGGCCTCACACACAGGACCTGAGTCTGAACACAGCAGACAACAGGAGTATTTACAACAGCTACAAACTAAAATACTGCATGTGGGTGCACACTAACATTCTCTGTCTCACTGTTACATAAATCCCATGAATGTATGAGATTAAATTATCTTCATTATATCTCAGTGATTAAGTGAATAATAAACTTTCTATCGGGTCACTATCAGCCTGTCACTCATTATTTCCAGGGAGGGGGCGGGGCTTGGAGGAACGGAGAGGAGACGGTGATCGCGGAAGCTTTTTTCCTCCTGCCTTCACAAACTTTACACACGTATATATCGTCTGCAAATTGCTAGAGGACATTCATACTCTGCAATCCAAGACTTGATTAAATCCACCGAAAACCTGACATGATTGTAACGCGATTATTTTTGAAAAACATAAATCCCTGTGTCTCTGAGCCGCAGAGACACGAGTGATTCGGAGCGGGTCCTTCTGCTGCTGGTTCTGGACTGGTGTTCTGGTGTTGGTGGATAAAGCAGACTGCTCCGTGCTGCTGTGCCGCTGTCACGTCTGCTCCCTGATCTCTGCGTCACCGACCGGTTTGATATTAAAGTGACAGAAAAAACGTTATAGTAAAGCCGCGGCCTGAAAATCAGGAAGCAACGTTACTACTCTATAACCGATTATCTTCCGTCACTGCATCGAGACCGAATCGTCCACGTCCGCATCGCAATGCATCGTAAAAACGATTATTTTCAACACCCCTAATATATATACATACATACATACATACCGCAGCCCCCCAGTGTTACACACAGCTCCAGTCTGTATTAAAAGGTCCCCTATTATACCATCTCTGAGAGAGATTTGGTTAAAAAGAAGTCAATGGTGCTCTGGGGGAGATTCAGGTGATAAGGGAGGGGGGGGGTTACCTTGGTTGCTGATTGGCTAATGGGGGACACATGTTGATGTATCAAAGACATGAACAAGTGGATTTTGCCTAATAGGGGACCTTCAAAGACCCCTCCAGCCTCTCAGAGACTCACCCACGGTGCCGCTGTGCCCCTTGTCGGCCGCCACCATCAGGGCGGAGCAGCCGCTGGCGTCCACAGCGTTGATCTCTGAGCCGTGACGGAGCACCAGCTGGAGGCCTGCCACGTCCTCAGCAAACGCAGCCGCATGCAGGGGGGTCCTGGAGGAGAGGGTGCTCAGACTCACAGCTGCAGGCACACAGCAGCGTGTGGATGTGTAGCTTAATGAGTGTGTGTGTTCGCCTCACCTTCCTTTGGCATCTCTGGTGTTGATCATGTGAACCCCCGCCGTCTCCAGCAGCCGCTCTGCAGCGCCGCTGTGTCCGTTCATCCTGAAGGAAACACACCGGGTTATAACGGCTATGTTCATCTGAACAGAGAGGCTACATGTTCATATGTACTAGGTGCGACCTTCGATTGTCTTTCTCTCTTTTTAGACTCCACATGTAATCCCGTCTTCTTTCAAATCCCGCCTGAAGACTTTACTTGTTGCCACGGTTCTCGATTAGATCAAACATCCGTTCTTATCTCACACGGCACTGTAACTTCTACTCTATACCCGTGATATTCTATAGAAGTTATTTGTACGTGTTGCATTATCTCTTCAAGCCTTTAATGTGTTGTGGCTGCCTTGTGCTGTAAACATAAAGTTGCCTGAGCACTGTAATTAACAGCGTACACAGACCAAACCTTTATTACAAAACATTGATGATCAAATAACCTGCATCTTCTCTTGGTGTTAAAATAAGACGGGCAGCGGTTGCTATGTCTACTTAATATACGTTGAGAGAGTAATGGATGCATACTCACAGAGCACAGTGCAGGGGGGTGAAAGAGTTTCCCTCTTCGTGGATTAATGTTTTAAATTCAAGTAAAACCTCCAAACAGTCTTCATGCCCTGAGAATAAAAACACACACAGCGTCAGCAGATATATATGTTTAGTGTCTGTCCGTCTGTCTGTCTGTCTGTGTGTCTGTTTCTCTGTCTGTCCGTCCGTCCGTCCGTCCGTCCGTCTGTCCGTCTGTCCGTCTGTCCGTCTGTCCGTCTGTCCGTCCGTCTGTCTGTCTGTCTGTCTGTCTGTCCGTGTGTGTGTCTGCGTGTCCGTGTCTGTCTGTCTGTCTGTCTGTCTGTCTGTCTGTCTGTCTGTCTGTCTGTCTGTCTGTCTGTCTGTCTGTCTGTGTGTGTCTGCGTGTGTGTGTCTGTCTGTCTGTCTGTCTGTCTGTCCGTAATCTTTATTTATAACTGCAGTTCTGCCTCTGACCACAGGCAGGGGGCAGCATCACCTCAGATGAGTGGTACTCACTTCCTGCCTCCCTTCCACCACAGACTAAAGGTCCAAATGTTCATCTCTATTTAATTGTGTGTGTGTGTGTGTGTGTGTGTGTTACGTTTAGCTTACATATGTATTCTGTATCTTGTATATTTTGTAGTAATTGCTGTTGTCTAACGTTTGTTTTTCTTATGTACTTTTAGTTATTCTATTCTGTCATTGTATATTTTGTACTTTTAAAGCTCAATAAAATATATAGCAAATGAAAACGAATGAGCCTCACCTTTGTACGCGGCCCAGTGGAGGGGGGTGTACTGCTTGTCGTCCAGCAGGTCGTTCTGAGTGTCCGTTGCCATGGCGGCCTGCACCAGCGCAGCCAGGATCTCCGTGTGTCCTCGTGAGGAGGCGTAATGCAGCGGCGTGCGGCCCTGCACGTCCCGACACACTGAGGACGCTTTGTGTTGCAGCAGCGCACACACACAGTCATCGTGCCCCAACACCGCCTAACACACACACACACACACACACACACACACACAGATTATAACCTCTTTACTTTATAGAAAAATATCTAAATGCTATGTTATACTTTTCAAAACAGCAGCTTTAATAAGATCCAGGCTGCTTTCTATAAAATGGATTTCCTATTCTTAGATTAAGAATTCAATCGAGATCTTCTTTCAATTATTTATTTTGAAATATCAGGACGTGACGTTATAACCGTCCCGGGGACACGGCCTGGTTTGCAAAGAGCTCCGTTGTGTTTTGACACTGAAAAGGACAAAACGTTTTTGCTGACAGGGCAATATGTCCCTGTGTGTGTGTGTGTGTGTGTGTGTGTGTGTGTGTGTGTGTGTTGGGGCACGATGACAATTGTGGAATTCTCAACAGAAGGATCTAAAGAATTGCATATGTATTTTAAGAAAGTATACATTAAGAAAGATGGGACTATAGGAAGCAGAATGTGAATAAGTCTGTACTCTGGTCCTTCATGTCTTTGATGTGATGTCTCTTCTGTATTTGCGGGTCCCATTGTTATTGTTGTTATTGTTATTATTATCCTCATGCGTCACTTCCGACCTTCTTCTCCAGTAGGACTCAGATGAGGGTGTCGCACTTTTCTTTTCTTTACACATGAGATGTTTTGTTTCTTTCCGTTAACCGTCAAGTGGGAAATAAGTATTTATTTGTTTGTGTTTCTCTTAGTATCCTAAGATACACTTATCTGTGAAAAAAAAAGTATTATTATGAAGGGCAGACCATCTATTTGTATTTCTTAGGGCCGGGACTTTAACGCGTTAATTAATTACACACAAATTAACGCACTTTAATCGCACTTATTTTTGCACAGCGGAACGTTACTCACTGGATGAGTTTCAGGCGTACCGATTAAACTGGAGCACCAACTAACGTTCATGACTTCAGCATGGGACCTCAAAGAACAACAAACCACGGTGAACAATAGTCAAACATGAACGAACAAGCTGATGAGACCGCTTTGGTCGGCCCCGTGGATGGGACATTTTGTTTTTAAAAAACGGACGGGTGGAAGCGTCGATAAGAGCCGCAGCACATCAAGCCTAAAGTATCACCTAAAGGCAAAGCGTGTAGCAGCTAGCATGTAGCGGCTAGCGTGTAGCAGCTAGCGTGTAGCAGCTAGCGTGGACGTTAGCCCGACTCCGAGTGCAAGGAACCACACCCTGACCCAACCAGAGGACTGGTTTCAGGGCCAGGATAAGTCAGTCCACGTCTGAGAGAGTAACTGCACTCGACTGTCGACCACCTGGAGTCACATCCATGTGGAAACTGCTTCTCACTGTTCTCAGGTCAAATATGTATATTTGATAAAAAATGCGATACATTTCGATTAATTAATTACAAAGCCTCTAATTAATTAGATTAATTTTTTTAATCGAGTCCCGGCTCTAATATTTATTTAGTTTTTTTTTAAAGGGCAGGGTCACATAAGATGTTATTCTTCTCCCTGCTCCTTTTCGCTCGATGGTAGAGTCACGTTTTGTGGCAATTATTGTACATTTGGTTTCGCGTACCCTGAGCGGGACGAATACAAAGGAAATGGAATATACAAGGACTTAGTGGGGTCAATGTAAAACAAAATAACATATATTAATGATTAAAGAGCTGAGGGAGAATTTCAACATTCCTGAAATTCAAATTGAGGATTTCTTTGGGAATAAAGTGGTCAGAAAAATCTAAATCCCATATTCTCAGAGAAGTCATACGTTAGCTTAGGAGTCCAGATGCTTACGATGGCGTGCAGACGCCTAATGAACACTCTTTGACCACCAGGCAGGGGCTAACTGAGCTTAACCACACTGCTTTGCTTCGTAGGGCGAGTTAAGGGGAAACGCATCGATGGAAGTGTCCTTAATGATTTACAAGCCTTTACATCACCTTGCCCCAACATATTTATCTCCTTTTATCAATCAGCAAGGACACTTGGATCCTCCAATGTGTCACTTTTAAAAGTACCGTGAGTGCATTCGAACTGGAGAGGCTGCTTTCGGTTTCTATATCACCCAAAACCATTTGATCTTAGAACGGCAAGCTCCATTAGAATTTAAAGTAAAGTAAATTAAAGACATGTCTTTTTAATTCGGCTCATAATTGTTAGTTGTCTCACTGTTCATATTTTATTGTTCCTCGTTGTTGTTATTGTCGTTATTGTTGTCATACTCTGTAAAGCACTTTGGGCTGCGTCAAGCATGAGAGCGGCTATATAAATAAAGTGTATTATGATGATGATGACGAAGATGATGATGATGATGTACCCACCCCTCTGTGCAGAGCCGTGCTGCCCCTCTTGTCCTTGGCGTCGGGCAGAGCTCCTTTCTCCAGCAGGAAGTGGACGCAGTCAGTGTGTCCCCCCAGGACGGCGAGCATCAGAGGGGTCCTGCGGGGACAGGAGAGACCATTAGGACGGGTTCTAGGTGGGTCGGCCATCGGTACAATCAGATCAATGAAGTCATGCTTTTCAAAAAGAAATCACTCACTGGCCAAATTTGTCCGCCACGTTGGTGAGGTCCCCCTCCTCCCCGTAATCGATCATCATCCGCAGGCAGTCTGAGTGGCCGTTGGAAGCTGGTGTGGAACAAAGCGTAGAGAATTAATAATGTATTCGTCGACTTTTACAGTGAATTAGAACAACAACAACAACAACAAACAATTACTTTCATCACCGTCTCCGCTGCCGGTGAATAAAAGGTCAGGAAATAGTGACAAATGTCCGTCACAATTTCCCTAAAGTTGAAGGTGATGTCTTTAAAATGTTCCGTCAAAGATATTCTCTTTAATGTGATATAAAACCGAGGAAAGCCGGATCTCCGTATCTGAGAGGCCGTTGACAGCATTTGAAGAATATGAAAAACATTTTTATGGGAGAATCAGAGGGTGCACTAGACTTTTTCGATGCTCGTCATTTTGACGGACAGGATCGGAACATTTCCGTCAAAATCCATTATAACCCGTCGGCTTGTAACTCTACCTGCACTCACTCGTGAACTGTTAGCGCGGCGTAAAGCAAGTACTCAGACATTTCAAATATCTGTTCGGCAGAGTTAGGTTTGGAAACGATATCATTTCCTTTGGGACGGCATGCATAATAACTCGGCATAACCCCGGGGCTTTGGCGCTGTTCCGAGTTTGTTCTAATCCGTCAAAATGTCATAGACGGAAAATATTCGGTTAACGCGACCTCTGGGGTGAATCAATTAACAAAAATAGTTGCAGATTATTTTTCTGTCAACTGTTTAGCTGACTTATTGTATCAGCTCGAGAAAAATGTCTCAAAGATTTGTCGTATGAGAAAAATTTTAAAAAACTACCGTACTTTTCGGACTATAAGCCGCGACTTTTTTCCCCATTTTGTTGGTACAGCTAACGGCCACTAGGGGGACCTCCTAAATCTATGGATTTGACAGGTAACATTAACCACCTTTAACACTACGGGCTCTAGGACCGGTCCGCGCCCGCCACCTTTAAGCGGCGGGCTCCAGCAGGAAAAGCTGGAGGCCGGAAAAGAGCGAGACAGGTAGCGCGCCAAAGTAAAAGTGGAACCGAGAGACGGAACGAGAGCGAGACAGACGGACAGTTTAGCTGCTGCGGCTCATATGACGGTGCGCTTTGTAGTCCGAAAAGTACGGTACATAAAAAATGCCAAAAAATAGTCCGTCACAATTTCCCTAAAGTTGAATGTGATATAAAACAGAGGAAAGCAAGATTTCTGTATTTGAGAGGATGGAAAAAGCATTTGAAGAATATGAAAACATTTTTTAACGATAAATCAATTAACAAAAACACATCGGCTCCAGAGAAATGTCCAAAAACGACATGAAAAACGCCAGAAAATGTCCATCTCCGTTTTTATAAATGTCTCAGTTCAAACCCAAAGACATTTTCCAAAATTGAATTAAAAACAGAGACCAGTTGAGAGCAGAATTTCTACGATCGGCAACCCTGAAGGTTTTCAAGGTGATATATATATAGATGTCTGTCTTGCGTCTTATCTGTCTGAGAGAAACCATTATTTATTTTATTATATTGGTATTATCATACATTTCACCTCCTTGTGTCTATCTGATCAAATGCTATATTTTGCTGCATGTACCTTTTCAAATCCTTAACAAATAATCTGAGGGGAACTTCGTGTTTATTTTTAACTTGTGTCATTTTGTAAAGCACTTTGAGTAAGTGCTGTATGAAAAGTGCTATAAACATTAACTGTATTATTATGATTATCTGAATCTCTCGGGGGGGGGTACCTGCGACGTGGATGGGCGTCCACATGAGTTGTGTGTCGTTGAGCAGACAGGACGCTCCCTGAGCCAGCAGCACCTCCACGCAGCGCGGGAATCCTTTCTGCGCCGCCAGGTAGAGGACGGAGCGCCCGGCGGCGTCCTGCATGTCCACGTACGCTGCCGTCTCCGTGAGGACACGCAGCGCCTGCCAGTGACCCTTATCAGCCTGAAGGGGGAGGGGAGAAGGTTGTTAAAGGGCTCCTGTTATACTCTTCTTCATCAGTATATCACAGGTCTCAGATATATCCAGAGCCTGTCTCTGATTGGCTGAAACACCAAACAGATCATTGCAGCATTACCCATAATCCCCTCTGTTTCAGCCCTGTCTCCAAAGTGCTGATTCTCTGTCTGTTACTTCAGATGAAAGTAAGTAGCCCCTCCCCACGCCCCTCTGAGAGACATCTGGTTACAAAGAACTCAATGGTGCTCTAGAGGAGATTCAGGTGATAAGGGGGGGGGGTTACCTTGGTTGCTGATTGGCTAATGGTTACACAAGACAACACATCATTATCACATCACAAAGTGGCCAAAATCTATACCTGGCTGCTACATCTTCAGAACTGTTACAGGATGTGTATTTTGTGAATTGTTGTTATCTTTAATATTTGTTCATGCACGCTTCTTAGTTGACATTAAGCTGTCTTTGGCTCTTTTCTGCTGCAGTGTAAGAACAATATTTTAGAGCGTACTTGTCCATGGACACGTGAGTTTGGCAATTTACTTGTCCGAATACATTTTTGATTTGACATACCCCTTTTCAGGCCCATCAGTACATACATGGTAGGGTCCCCTTTCAAGCCCTTAATCCACTAGTTTCCGACAGAATGTATTTCAATGTTTTTCCTTGTGAGCTCAACACACCATTTCACCATCAACATTTTAAAATTGTATTTAAAGAAAGGTCCTAACAAAACAGCAGGGCTCTATTTCAGTATTAACTAAAGAAAGCTGACATCAGACCTTTGCTGAGCCAAAAGATAATCATGAATAAATAACATAGTGAAAATAAATACATTGCAATGCTCAAAACAGCAGCATGCAACAGTAGGGATGGGTACCGGGCCCCGGGGCTGAATTATTAAAGACCGTGGTTCCGTTAAGCTCCGATGTTAGCGGTCTTTTCATCGGTGCTGGAGACACGTGAAAAATATGTATATGTATTATTGCTAGACAAACATTATATTGCAGTTTCAGTGTCGCCAACTAACACGCAAAAAGACTGCAACATGCGTCTTTTTAGTATTTTCGATCTTTCCAATCCAGGCGAGATCTCTCTCTCCCAGGCGGGGCGGTTTACACACACACGTAGCTGCTACATGCAGCAACACACGGCGGAGATGGCGGAGAGAACGCGCTCCAAGGTGGTTAAACTTGACCCGTCTCGATGTGGAGAATGCTCGTTGCCAAAAGTGGAATAAGAGTTTAGCACGTGAGGGCGGTAACACGAGCTATGTGTCTAAACATGTATCCAAAGTGCTCCCCATCCAGACGGAGCAATGCACCGGGTTCCACCGTCTTTCCAGCAGCTCTGTAGCCCCGTCCACGAGGAACGTTTCCACGTCAGGTGTTCTGTATGCTAGCAGCAACACACGGAGCTAACTCAATTATAATGATTAGAGGAAACTGAGTTACTTAGTTTGTTAAAGTTTCAGCTATTCTGTTTATATTTCTCTCATCACATTTTTAATACGATTTGTTAAAACGTCGTTTCTTTTGATGTGAAATATTATTTATTTACTTTAAATAAGCGATGTTAGTTTTGTTCACAATTTGTTTAGTTAGTTTACCTTATTTTGTTCTCCAAAAGAACCGATAAGTGTCTCGTTAAAGGACCGATAAGCGGTATCGATAAAACCTTAACGATACCCATCCCTATCCAACCGTCTCTCATCCTTGGACATCACATGTCACTGCATGCACGGAGCACCCGTAGCGCGGAGATCATCAAATCATTCCGTCTTGTATTATTTGCCAAAAAATAAACGGCTCGTTTGCGGGTACGAGCCCGTAAAGCGGTCGCAAACAACAATGGTGGACACGGACAATTTGTGAATGAGTTCTGCCTTTTGTGACGAATTTATCAATAATTTGTCAATAAATATGGGCGAAAAACGTCACCTGTCCGTCGCACACGTCAATGGAAAGATGGACTTGTCCGATATGGTAAATAACACGACCCGGACGATCGGACGTGTGCTTTTAACACTGTGCTGTAATAAAAGGTATTCTCTTGTTCAACAGACTTCCACAGATGGGCCTAGACAGCATCACAACGCAGTGAGTTGTGCCAACATGTAGCATCACATTCAGAAAATAAAAACACCAGCAGCAGCAAAGTCTTGTGAACAAATAATTATGCCGGAGATAGTATTTCTGTGTTGGACCCTGAAGGCAGCATCTGACAAATGAGAAAGACTTACAGCGAGATGCAGAGGACTGACTGGAATACTGCTCTCTATGTCTCCGAGTGCGTTGAAGGACATCTCCAGGAGCTGAAACACAATACCATTATTAGTCATCAGTTACCCCATTCTTCCCAATAGCCATTATGTGTGTGAGTTAGTGTTTATATCATGACATTAAGACTCACCAGCTCCAGGTTCTGCTTGTTCCCGTGATACGCTGCGTAGTGAACGGCGCTGTAACCCTTAGAGTTCACCATGGACGGATCCGCCCCGTTATCCAGGAGGTGCTCCAAGCAGCTGAAGAAGAAATAAAGAGCGAGGATTAAGATAAGAGGTAAACAACTAAACAAAACAAGGCATTGCACATGAGTAGAAATAAACAATACTAGAATTAAAACATCTCAAACTAGAATTAAAGCAGCATATTAAAAAAAGTAGAAAATATACAGTAGGCCGTGAAGATAAATAATCTATAAACTCTGACAATAAAACACTATTGATTAAGACTGGAAGCTTTCACAGCAGGGGGTCTTCGGGCACAGCTTTAACCTTGGTGTCAGTTTACGGGATTTGATCACATTAGTCGTTAGGGGGTGAAATAGAAAGGAAGTAGATTTTAACTTCTAATTTAGACCCAGTACTTTTTTCGCAGGACTCTCAAGCTGCTGTTATAAAATCCCTCCTGCCCTCCAGTGGCTCTCTCTCTGGTTTTATGTTAACAGTTTGCCCAATAAATTATTAAATAAGTAATTGTTATAGGTCAGCGGTTCCCAACCTGTGGGCCACGGCCACCTAGTGGTCCGCGAAGGCATTACAAGTGGGCCGCCAACTAATTGAAATTGTATTTGTAATCTACTCTTCAAACACCTTAAATTCAGATTACTCCTTGATTGACTTTTAGATATATGTATTTTAACCAGAAGAATAGCTGTATTTATTAACTGTGTGCGGTCTTCATCTAAAAGCCCAAATAATATATTAACGGGTGTGTGGAAAAATGTTCACTATTACGATTTTTTTTTAAAAAACCTCTTTTCCTTTCTCTTTCTCGATCCTCCTTGGCAACGGTCATTACAGTCCTTAGCAACGGCCATTACAGTCCTTGGCAACGGCCCTTAGAAACTGTCATTACAGTCCTTAGAAACGGTCATTACAGTCCTTAGCAACGGTCATTACAGTCCTTAGCAACGGCCATTAAATTCCTTAGCAACGGTCATTACAGTCCTTAGCAACGGTCATTACAGTCCTTAGCAACGGTCATTACAGTCCTTAGCAACGGCCATTAAATTCCTTAGCAACGGTCATTACAGTCCTTAGCAACGGTCATTACAGTCCTTAGCAACGGCCATTACAGTCCTTAGCAATGGTCATTACAGTCCTTAGCAACGGTCAGTACAGTCCTTAGCAACGGTCATTACAGTCCTTAGAAACGGTCATTACAGTCCTTAGCAATGGCCATTACAGTCCTTAGGAACGGTCAGTACAGTCCTTAGCAACGGTCATTACAGTCCTTAGAAACGGTCATTACAGTCCTTAGAAACGGTCATTACAGTCCTTGACAGCGGTCTGTTCTACTGGATTAACAACGCGTCACATGTTCTGAATCGACCAATCAGAGCTTTATTTAGTCTCCGTATTGTTTAAGGTTGAATGTGGGGCGCAGACATTTGTTTTTGATTCTTAAGCGGGCCCTGAGTTGGAAAAGGTTAGTAACCGCTGCTATAAGTAAATAATTTAGATTTCATCCTATCGTCTCGTCGTGGCACATGTAAGCTTAGGTTTTTAAAGCTGTATTTGTACAGGTTAATGACAGATAGTGTCCGTCTGCTGCTGTATTGGAGATGGTGTTGTGACCGTATTCGTGAGCATGCTGAAGCACAAGAAGAAAAACCATATAAACCAAAAACAAACTCACAAGTACGACTCCTTGGCTTCGTCCTCATCGTTCTGATGGTTTGCAGAAAAATGCCGATCAACTCTGAAAAGAAGAAGAAAAGCTTCGATTCAATAAACGTTCTCAAGGTCAGAGCAACAAGAAAAAATATAAAAAGGCCCGAGTCGACATAACGCCTCAGAAAAGTGAGAGTAGATAGGCTTTTATATTTGTCTTATCAAATATGACCTAAAAGAATAATACATATATTGTAGTAATAATGAAATAATTTATTTGTAAATGTATATTTTATGTAGACATTTAGTTTTGGGGAGAAGGGGTGGGATTAAATAAGTGTAAACTTCTTCCCACTCCTTCTCGGATGCAAGTCAATAATATTTGGGTTTATCAATTTGATACTGCTTAAGTTTGAACAGTATCATAATTCTCTGTTTCATATCATTATTATTTTCTGTATTATGTTTTACACGTTCAAAATAAATCTAATAAGAATAACAAATGCTAATTGTTGGAAGATACTGAATGTATCTTCCAGTATGAGAGTAGCATGCTACAAAGGTATCAACTGTAGCTGTGTTCATGACAGGATGTGTGATGACCTAGAAGAGCATCAGCACGGTTTGAGGCAGGTGATAGCTATGTGATGAACATGATGACTCAGCCTCTATGGAGAGAGACATCAAGCATGCTCATTTCTGACGTGGAGCTAATCTGAAGTAAACATTGATACTGCTTTCTAGTCCTCCATCTTGTGACTGTGTGACTCCCTCTCTTGATATCAGCATGTGAAGGACACTGTGAAGGACACTGCTCAGGAACTAGCTGATGCTCTGTATGTGATGACTGCTTCCTTTCTGGAGAGGATCACAGATACATGGATCCTGAGGTTGAAGCTCAATCTGGTGACGAGTGATTAATAACAATTTTAAGTATTTAGAAAAAGTCATATTTTTGAAAAATCAAAAGTTAGAATTTTGAGAAAAATTAAGTTTTTTAAGAAAAATTCAGATTTTAGATTTTTTTGAGAAAATGTCATATTTTTGAGAAACAGATCGAATTTTGAGAAAAATAAAAAGTTAGAATATTTTGACTTTGTTTTGACTACTTCGATTCTGGAGAGGATCACAGATACATGGATCCTGAGGTTGAAGCTCAAACCGGGGTCCAGGGAGATTCTTCTGACACTAACGCTAATGGAGAAACTGGAGAGGTGTGTTACCTGCTGAAGGCCTGCGAGGCGGCGGAGTAGTGCAGGGGGGTGCAGCCCGTCTGGTCCGGCTCGTTCACCTCAGCTCCGGCGCTCACCAGCGTCACGGTGCACTGGTACCTCCCGTTAGCAGCCGCATAGTGCAACGGGGTCCTGAGGGGGAGGAGGGGGACGGAAACACGTTACACACACACTGCGTAAGAACGCTAAAGTGTCACTATGTGTCTCTGGCTTAATTATGTGCAGCACAATGTGACGCTTCTTTGTTAAATATCCTGTTCTTAGAATGAATGCATTTTCACAGCTGGAAGGCAGAACTGTCACCGTGCCGTGATTATGTTCCTCTTGACTGCTTTAAAGAGTCCTCTCCTGCTGATGTTCAGGTGTATATCAGTATGTAGTGTCTCTACTTTAAAGAGTCCTCTCCTGCTGATGTTCAGGTGTATATCAGTATGTAGTGTCTCCACTTTAAAGAGTCCTCTCCTGCTGATGTTCAGGTGTATATCAGTATGTAGTGTCTCTACTTTAAAGAGTCCTCTCCTGCTGATGTTCAGGTGTATATCAGGATGTAGTGTCTCTACTTTAAAGAGTCCTCTACTGCTGATGTTCAGGTGTATATCAGGATGTTGTGTCTCTACTTTAAAGAGTCCTCTCCTGCTGATGTTCAGGTGTATATCAGTATGTAGTGTCTCTACTAAACTCACCTTCCCATTATGTCCCTCTTATTCAAGTCGGTCCCGCTACTTAAGAGCAAGTTCAGACATTCAACATTTCTGTAAAGACAAAAGGAAATGAGGGTTACGGATGCGATACCACCACCGCCACCACATTTAGGGTCTTTGATGATCCAGATCAGCTGCTGCGTCTCACCCTCCGGAGGCAGCAGCGTGAAGACAGGTCCTCCCAAAGTTATCGGGCGTGTTTATGTCAAACCCAGCGGAGAGAACGTGCTCCTTGCTCATGGAGGAAACGATGCTGTACAGCTGACCTGCAGGAGGAGGAGGAACAGCTAGCGTTAGCAGATACGTCTGTCCTGTCATTTAAATCAGGGGCGTTCATTTTGCATCGGCTCTCAGCTAATTCTGAAAGTATAAAGGAAACTTGCGCTTGTCAAATATTGTACTTCTTAAATATATACGTGCAAATATATTACACAGTATCCAAACAAAAAGTAATACAATGTATCAATTCATGTTGGAAACAAATATTAGCTGATCAAATAAAAAGCCGAACGACTTAATAACATAAGCTTGCAATCAACCTTTCATGTTTGCTCCTTTCATCAGCAATCTGAAGCTGCTAACAAGATCGAGCGAACCCTCTGGAGAGCTGGGATGTACGCTGTGAAGAATGTATCAAGAATAATGTACCTACATTTACTTATAACTGAACTTCTGAGGCAGTGTACCCCGCCTCTCGGGAGTGGCCCAGCCCTTCTGATATCTTTCTGTACGTGGCCCTCCGTGAAAACATGTTTGGACACCTCTGCTTTAAAACATATAGTCGTATACTCCGATTGCCTTTTACTCTGTTAACTTGTGTTTGTAGTCTTGTATGTGTTTAACAGAGACGTGTGTTAAGGATTTACATTTCAGGAAGGGTTAAAGGTGGATTTACAAATGGTTAAAGGTGGGGTAGGTAAGAACGGAGAAACCAGCTCGAGTACACAGCCGAAACAAATCTGCCACTTCCTTACAGAGCCCCTCCCCCAACACACTCGAACGGGCACATGACCAATGAGGGCACGGGATAAGTGTGTGCCCCGATGGAAGGCTGACAGGCAGGTAGGCCATCCAGTTACTTTAGCCGGGTCGAGGCAGCTGATTGGTCGTGCTTTTCACAGCGCCACGGCTTCCACTGATGATGATTTTTTATGGATTTTTTGTCAAAGCACTTCAGATTCATTGCTATCGGGACGTTAAGAGCATTCCACGGAATATAACAAGTGTTTCTGAAGTGAAGTACCTACTAGGGGCCGATATTCCGCATTTAACCGATTATCGGTATCGGCCTTTTTTTTATTATCAAATTGCCGATAAGACTTTGGCTCTGATGCGTCCGTTTCTCTGGCTGCACACGAGCAATGTCCCGCCCACAGCGCTATCTGATAGGCTATTACTGAAGATGTTCTAGCCAGAGAGGCGGGACCTTCTCAGATTACAGGCAGGTGCGAAAGAACGCAGACACAGACTGAAGCAAGCAGCAGCGCTGATCGGCAGAGCCACATGTGTTAAACCGAAGTTCGATAAACATCCCTATCCCCTATGCTGAAGTCGCAAAAACAGCACGATCTTATGATCCAGTTCTATCAGCTTCCCAGTTACACAGGGACGCGGGAAGTCAGTCAGAGTTGGGAGCGTCTCGCAGCGGAGTAACTGTGGTGCGGAGGGGGGGCTGCGAGTGGAGCCTCGCCGTTTTTCAGGTTGATATGTGAAGCTCATTAGCTAGCCAACATGTATCCAGCAAATGTTCAGCAAAATATTAGAAGTGAGGCTACGAGACTACCGTTAGGTCTACTGTGATAGCGTTATTGTTAGTTAAGCATGTCAGCCTGCAGCCCCACTTCGTGTCTCTCTCTCTCATAGCAGATGACTGCACTAAAGAAAAGGGCTCAGGGAGGAAACAAGAAGTTGTGTTGGAGTTTGTGTTATTCTACATTTTGACTAGGGTTGCCAGAAACTGACCATGATCAAAATCGATTATTCGGCAGCCCTGGCGAATAATAATCGATGATTCGATTATTTACGTCCTTCCTCCAAGTTTACAGTAAAACAAACTGGTGGTGTGACCAATGGCCATTTACAATTATTAATACTATTACTATTATTAGCATATAGATATATTTTGGTTGAAACTAAGCCAGAAAAATAAATATATAATATATATATATAAATAATATTCGATTATGGAGACTAACGAATATTCGAATAATCGCTGGCATCCCTAATTTTGACACCAAGATTTTCTGATTTTACTGCAAATGTATATCAGTTCCAAATATCGGTTATCGGTCTCCTTGATTACCAATAATCGGTATCGGCCTTGAGAAAGCCATATCGGTCGATCCCTAGTACCCAGCCCACCTCTAAGGGCTGTTTAATGCATTTCAGATCCGTCTCACTTTATATTGACTTTCTTATATTTAGCAAAAGACAAACTTCCCCCACGAATACTATATATATATATATATATATGAACACATAGATGAGGATGACAAAGACCAACCTGAGGAGAGTAACTTGCGACAGCAGTCTGAAAACCCGTAGAGCACCGCTAAGTGCAAAGGGAACATTCCATGGATCCCACGTCTGGAACAAAGACGGCAGATTGAAATGTCGTTACAGGAACACCATTTAAACTCAACTGTCTTACAGCACGACGTGCACGGCAGTCAGTTTGGAGTAGATGCAGTTCGTAGAAAATAAAATACGTCCATAGCGGTTCATCGTTAGCTTCCTTCTGGATTAGACCACTCCCATTAATGTTTTACAGGTCTCAGATTTATACAAACCGGTCTCTGATTGGCTGAAACACCAAACAGATCGTTGCAGCATTACCCATAATCCCCTCCGTTTCAGCCCTGTTTCCAAAGTGCTGATTCTCTGTCTGTGACTTTAGATGAAAATAAGGAGCCCCTCCCCCACGCCCCTCTGAGAGACATTTGGTTACAAAGAACTCAATGGAGGGGACACATGTTGATGTAGAAGAGACATGAAGAAGAGGGGACACATGTTGATGTAGAAGAGACATGAAGAAGAGGGAACACATGTTGATGTAGAAGAGACATGAAGAAGAGGAGACACATGTTGATGTGGAAGAGACGTGAAGAAGAGGGGACACATGTTGATGTAGAAGAGACATGAAGAAGAGGGGACACATGTTGATGTAAAGAGACATGAAGAAGAGGGGACACATGTTGATGTAGAAGAGACATGGAGAAGAGGGGACACATGTTGATGTAGAAGAGACATGAAGAAGAGGGGACACATGTTGATGTAGAAGAGACATGAAGAAGAGGGGACACATGTTGATGTAGAAGAGACATGAAGAAGAGGGGACACATGTTGATGTAGAAGAGACATGAAGAAGAGGGGACACATGTTGATGAAGAAGAGACATGAAGAAGAGGGGACACATGTTGATGAAGAAGAGACATGTCTACTCAGTGCCATCAGTCCAGGTGTCTCTACCTGGCCGTGTCTGCTCCGTTGGTCATCAGAGTGCTGATCAGGAGCTCGTGGCCGTACTTAGCAGCAACGTGGAGAGGAGTGTTCCCGTACTTATCCACGCAGTCGATCTCCCCGCCTGACGGAGAGCAGAGAGCGGTCAGAGAGCAGCGAACAGCGGCAGCAGCATCGGCTCTCCTCTCAGTGATGCTTACCGTTCTGGATGAGGATCTGGGAGCGTGTGAAGCGTCCGTGGATGGCCGCCATGTGCAGGGGGCTCTTCCCTTTTTTGCTCTGAAAGACAGAATATAAAATCATGTTTCTTTTGTCTTTAAGATTTTTATTACATTTTTCATATTTTACACATGAATGCAGAACAAACATAACCGAAGGCATCCCACTTAAAGGCAGCACCCTTCACCCTTTGTGTCGATACCACCTTCCAAAAAGGCAGTAGCATCGAGCAGGGTGTCAAACTCGACTTCATCACGTCCACATTGGCATTATGGCTGCACTCAGAGGGCCGGTTGTAACTTTAAGACTATATAAAAATACATATATAAATATTTGATATATATAAAATAATGTATTGTATCACATGATTGCCTCTGCATTGGATTATTATCTGATAGGGTAAGAACTTCATAATTAACTACGTCTGAAAGCAGAAGTCTAGGGCACATAACTGCAAGTCTCTTCAGTGCGCATGTCACAATTATTTTAAAAGAAATTCTGGAGAAAAGAAAAATCCCAAAAGAAAGAAGTGAAATTTGAAGAAAAAATGTCAAATTCTGAGAAAAAAGTCAAATGAGAGATGCATTGTGGGACATGTAGTTTATGGGCAACGTGCTCCTGTAAATCGGCATGTAAACGTATAATAAACATTTTATATTCTTTGCAAGTTCTTGTGGTGCCGCACGAAGCCGGATTTGCCTTCGACAGTTGTGTAGGCAACTGATTTACAGGAGCACGTTGCCCATAAACTACATGTCCCACAATGCATCTCTCATTTGACTTTTTTCTCAGAATTCGAAAAAAAATTCTTCAAACTGTTACTTTTTTTTCTTCAAATTTCATATTATATTCTTTGCAAGTTCTTGTGGTGCCGCACGAAGTGAAGTCACGGGCCGGATTTGCCTTCGACACCCCTGCCATAGAGCACGGGTCGGCAACAGGCGGCCCAGGGGACATTGTTGGCCCGCCAGCAATAATAATAAGGACATCATACAGCCAAAATGTACAGGGATTACAATTGAATTTACATATCTATCCACATGTACAGGTACCAACAGCATCTGATTGTGTAGCATCCAACCGAGCTTTAAAAACATGTACTGGTACTAGCTTGGTAATAATGTCCGAGTGCAAGTGAATGCAGCACAAGAGGCGGGCCTTGTAACCCCTCCGCGCAGGCGCGAGCGCGGAAATATGATTGTCGTTTGAACGGGACGGCGCCGAACGAGAAGCATTCGGTCTACAGTGACCGAGAAGAGACGGTCAGCATTTGATTCCTAACGCACTAAAGCTTTGGATCTTAATACGTTTGTGAGCCGGGGCGGACTACTGGCCATCTGGAGAATCACACGCTCGCTGGCGGCCGGCACCGGAGCAAGAAAAATACTAAAAAACATATTATTTTGTAGAATATCTCACGGAGGGCCCTGACGGCTCGCCACTGCTCAAAGCGCTTTACAATTACATATTACACATATTAGAAATGTAAATGTCAATACTGTGGACATTACCCAAGGACACAACGGCCGGACGCAGTGGCGGCCGAGGCGGGTTTCGAACTGGAGTTCACCAACGCCCCTTGATCTGATGATCAACGCTCTAACCACTGCGCCACCGCCCCTTTAGTACATTTCCAACATAAATTGTCCTGAGTTAAGCCCATTTTAAACAATTTCAGGGCTGTAAAATAATATCTATGAACAATTTTATGATGGATAAACTTGCTTCTCGCATCCCTTGTAGCCAAACCTACATCCTGCCATAGATCCTCCCTAATCTCACTACCGAGGTCTTTGTGCCATATCCTTCTCAGGCCAGAATATAAAATCATGTTATTTAATCTGGAGTTTATTCAGATTAGTATTCCCTGGTTAGTGATTTGATTACGCTTAAGAAAGCTGCTAAGCCCACAGTGAAGGAGACAACCTATAATCCTTCAATCAGCAGCGTGTCCGTGTTTCCATTTTGTTATAACTTGTTGTGTCTCGAGCGTCTAAGGTTTCGGGTCCGTGACAGTTTCCTACCTGCTGGTTGACGTCGGCCCCGTTGTTGACCAGCAGCTCCAGACACAGCGCTCCGTTGGTGGAGACGGCGGCCAGGTGCAGGGGGGTGTACCCGCAGCGGTTGGGCTGGTTCACGTTGGCCCCGTGGTTCACCAGCTCGTTGGCCACCGCCTCCTGCCCCGTGTAGCACGCCACGTGCAGCGCCGTGTTCCCGAAGCCGTTCGGCTCGTCGATCTGAAGGAAACACGCGGAGACCAGATCAGACGGGAAGACCTCCGGGAGAACAGGTCTTCTCTACTACCACAGAAACTGATGATTGGAGCCTTGTCTTTCATCCTTTCTTTATAACTAAAGCGGTCGATGTGTTGTGATGTGTCTATTATCATGTTGCCGGGGACAACAGCTGGAAATTAGCAATGTTGGCTGAAGCTGCCCCATTTACTGTTTTTTGTAGTTAACGACACTATAAACAAATAAACTAACCTACCCTCTTGTTTACGTCCTAAGGTCGCCTGATTTGTATTTGCAGGAAAGTCATAAAGGGAAAACTCGGGTTATGGTTTTACCAGCAATTTTCTGAGAGAAAATATGAGTAAAATGAACTCCTCGTCTAAAAGTCAGCCGGTTTTGTCGGTTACATTTCCAAAACAAGCTCGGCGGCTACGACATATAACCTGTCCGTACATACCCCACTGGTGAATTTAAAAACGGCGGTAGCTATCAAGTGAGACGACTAAACGTCATCACAAAAATCACAAACTGGTGTTAATGTGTTTGCGGAGGGAACCAGGGAGAAGCTGCCTTCAGGATCCACTACAGAAATACGGCCGCTCTATAGCGCCCCCTATGGCAGATGATCTTAATCTGTGGATAAACTGCAGATCATCCAGAGCCATCTGTACTTTCACTTGAGTCAGTACTTCTACTTTCACCAGAGTATTTTTAAACACGAGAATGTGTACTTCTACTTGAGTAAAGGATGTGTGTGCTTTTGCCATCTCTAGTAATCTGTGACGTTTCGCTCTCTAAAATCTCAGGCCATTTTGTCCTCATGCACCAATGAGCAGCTCTCATAGGAATGTACAAGCCCCGCCTCCATTTCACTCAAAGTTCCCGTGTCTCTCTGAGTTTCGTCTCCATTGCTTCAGCAGAAGTTTCCATCACAGTATCCAGTTCTCATTACCTCGCCCACCTGCTCCACCACCACACTCCTTCCTGCTGCCTTCGCTCCTCTGACGCTCACTTCCTGTCTCCACCTCACGGGGCCGAGCGACGGGCCTGGGGGGGGCGGAGCCTCCTCCTCCACCCCCCTCTGCAGCTCTCTCCCCAAACACATCCGACACCGCACCAATCTGTCCATGTTCAAATCAAAACGGTCCTATCAGAAAAGCCGCCTCTGGTGCGAGGGCCGGGCCACATGGAGCATATTCAATATCACTTGATTTAGAGACGATATTAAAGGGTTAATCATTGACAAATAGTACGTAATCATCAGGTATGAGCCTAGAAGGACTTGGTGGGTAAAGACAAATAGTTTACTGAAATGCAGACAGAAAATAGTGAGATATTAAAAAGACACAAAATCCTAAACAGTTATTTATCCTATGAAAATGGAGCAACTGTAATGCAATAACAAAACTGTTAAGCCAGTATTTGTTGGTATATATCAAGTAATCTGATTCCTATTCATCGCCTCTAGTGCGAGGGCCGGGCGACATGGAGCATATTCAATATCACTTGAGTTAGAGACGATATTTAAGCGTTAATCATTAAAAATATGATGTAATCAAATGCCTTACGAGGCCACAGAGTGAAATAAAACCCCGCAGGCTGCTGGTTTGTGAAACAGATAATAGAGCTAGTTTGAAACAGTATTTCATAGCTCACCTCTGTGCCCATCCTCAGCAGGTACTTCACGATGTCCAGGTGTCCGCTGGCAGCAGCAGCGTGCAGAGGAGTGTAGCCCTGCTTATCCTTACAGCTCTTATCTGCAGAGCGAGACACCAGCAGCTTCACCACCTCCGAATGCCCTGCAACACACACACACACACACACACACACACACACACACACACACACACACACACACACACACACACACACACACACACACACACACACACACACACACACACACACACACACACACACACACTTTTTAAAATATAATTACATTTATTTAAATCAACTTTTTTTAAATGTTTATTCATGTATTATTTTTTATATATATTTTAATTAATTGTCTTTTTAAAAATGTTATATCTATATATATTTTTTTCATACACTTGACAAAAGTCTGCAAAATCCACTTCTTCCATTGGCCAATAACCACCATCTGAATCTCCTCCTAGAGCACCATTGTGTATTTTTTAACCAATCATCTCTCAGAGGGGCGTGGCCAGCAGCAGCTCATTAGCATTTAAAGCTACAGACACAGAATCAGCACTTTGGAAACAGGGCTGAAACAGAGGGGATTATGGGTAACGCTGCAATGATCTGTTTGGTGTTTCAGCCAATCAGAGACAGGCTCTGTATATATATCTGAGAGCTGTACTATAGTGATGAGAAACAGTATAATAGGGGACCTTTAAAGCAATAAGTCCACAACCAGAGAGTGTTTACGAGCCAACAGTCGGTCTCGTTGTTTCTCGTTGTTTCTCGTTATTTCTCGTTTCATTGCGTCAGGACTTGGCCGCGTTGTCGCCCTTCTTATGAGTCAGACTCGTCTCAAACAAAAGGAGCTTTTTTCAGATTTTCCACAATAAGATGTGTTTTCTGCAGACTGTCTCACCCAAGTAAGCAGCACAATGGATGGGCTGTCTCTCCTTCTTATCGATGGCGCTCAGGTTGGCCCCTTTGTTCAGCAGCAGCTTCACCATCTGTGGGACAAATAACACACATTTAGAGAAAAGAAAATCCCTCATAAAAAGGTCTCATGTTAAGGACATACTGATTAAATAAGGTTGATATGTGCACATGTCTGTTCTGTGTGTTTGAGCACAGGGTCGGATAAAGACAAGGTGACACGAATAGTACTTTTATAATTAGTAGGATTGCATTCCAGCCAAACAAACATTTCAAATGAATCCAGAAAGTCAAAAAAATTAAATACAACAAATTTTTCAAATATAAATATTGGAGTTTTCTTTTCCAAAAATATAATAAAAAAAAATAAAAAAAGGTTTTGTAATACAGAGAAGTCAAGATGCCAGATTCTATTTTTAGAATAAGATAATACTTTAGTGTAATAATTAGTTAAAATAGTACTGGTTGTTGTATGTGAGTCTCCAGTTTCCCCTAGATCAGCGGCTCCCAACCTTTTCCAACTCAGGGCCCACTTAAGAATCAAAAACATTATCGCAGCCCACATTCAACCATCAACAACACGGAGGCTAAATAAAGTTCTGATTGGTCGATTCAGAACATGTGACACGTTGTTAATCCAGTAAAACAGACAGTTGCTAAGGACTGGAATGGCCGTTGCTAAGGACTGGAATGACCGTTGCTAAGGACTGTAATGACCGTTGCTAAGGACTGTAATGACCGTTGCCAAGGACTGTAATGACCGTTGCTAAGGACTGTAAGGACCGTTGCTGAGGACTGTAATGACCGTTGCCAAGGACTGTAATGACCGTTGCCAAGGACTGTAAGGACCGTTGCTGAGGACTGTAATAGCCGTTGCTAAGGACTGTAAGGACCGTTGCTAAGGAGGATCGAGGAAGAGAAAGGAAAAGAGGTTAAAGATAAAATAAAAAATCTTAATAATGAAAATGTTTCCACACAAATCATAATGTTTTGCAAATTATTTGGCGGCAATTATTGAATTTACATTTACACCCTTTAATATGTTATTTGGGCTTTTAGATGAAGACAGCACACAGTTAATAAATACAACTATTCTTCTGGTTAAAATACATATTTTTAAAAGTCAATCAAGGAGTAATCTTAATGTGAGGTGTTTGAAGAGTAGATTCAAAACGAAGAGTGGGATGAAAGGAACAGTAAATATGCCATGTTGTGTTTTTGGTAGTTTTTGGTTGTCAACCTATATTTGTTTGTGAAATGTTGACTGACTGTATTTGTCTGAGATGGGAATGTCATCTCCTATATGTTATTGTTATGACCATGTGTGTGTCTTTAGCCTGTACACAATAAAAAAATAAATACAAACTAAAATGATTTGGCGGCCCACTTGCAATGCCTCCGCGGACCACTAGGGGGCCACGGCCCACAGCTGCCCTAGACCTTATTGGGGACGTAACGGTCGTAAACAAAGAGCAATACCATGATTAAAAGCCTCAACAGAAGCCTTTGAGCTCCTCATCTTAAACAAAGTCTGATAAGATAGAACTGTATGCAGAAGGAAGAGTTAGGGCTGCTCGATTAATCATATTTAATCGCAATTAGGATTTTGGCTTGCAACGATTATGAAAACATCATAATCGAAATAAAACGATTATTTTTTCAATTTTGTTTAAAAAGGTTTTTCATTTGAATTCTACTTAGAGTTCAGAGTAATCAAGTGTTAAAAACATACAGTTTACATTTTTTCTTCAATAAATGGATGTTTTCAAAGTAAATGGATAAACGTTTTTAATAATCGTGATATCAATTATTGACCCAAATAATTGAGATTATGATTTTTGGCATAATGGAGCGGCCCTAGTCAGAGTTACAACAATACAAGCAGCACACTGATCATAAAGCGGTACACTAACAGTGCAGTGCAAAAGAGCAGTTCAACATCTACAGGAAACAGAGGGTCTCATCATTGATGTGAAGGGGAGGTCTGTCGGTGCTTGGGATGAAGGGTGAACCGGTACCATCTCATTTAAGTCCAATGGTCCTTGGTGTTATGAAATCTTGAATGTAATTGTACCCTCACTCATCCTGTGAGATTGAAATAGTGATTATGTGTTTCCTGACCTCCATGAACCCGCTCTGCGCGGCGTGGTGCAGCGGCGTCCTCCCGTATCTGTCGGCCATGTTGAGGTTGCTGAACGTGGCGAGCAGCGCCTCTGCGCAGCGCGTCGAGCGGTTCGCGGCCGCCACGTGCAGCGGAGTCTGCCAGAACTTATCCCGCGCCGTCGCCTCGGCACCGCGACGCAGCAGCAGCCCAACGGCCCTCTGGGAAACAGGAAGAGAGCAGCAGGAGGTTAAAGGTCACCTATTGTACTGTTTTTCATCTATATATCACAGGGCTCAGATATATCCAGACCCCGTCTCTGATTGGCTGAATAACCAAACAGATCGTTGCAGCATTACCCATAACCCCCTCTGTTTCAGCCCTGTTTCCAAAGTGCTGATTCTCTGTCTGTTACTTTAGATGAAAACAAGGAGCCCCTCTGAGAGACATTTGGTTACAAAGAACTCAATGGAGCTCTAGAGGAGATTAGGGGGGGGGGTTACCTTGGTTGCTGATTGGCTGATGGTTACACAAGACAACACATCGTTATGACATCATAAAGTGGCCAAAATCTGATCAGCTCATTTTCAGACAGGTTTTTATAGAAATGGATCAAAAAGAGAGAGAATCTTTGTTCCTGAAGCTTTCAGAGTCTCTTTCCACAGAGGGGACACATGTTGATGTAGAAGAGACATGAAGAAGAGGGGACACATGTTGATGTAGAAGAGACATGAAGAAGAGGGGACACATGTTGATGTAGAAGAGACATGAAGAAGAGGGGACACATGTTGATGTAGAAGAGACATGAAGAAGAGGGGACACATGTTGATGTAGAAGAGACATGAAGAAGAGGGGACACATGTTGATGTAGAAGAGACATGGAGAAGAGGGGACACATGTTGATGTAGAAGAGACATGGAGAAGAGGGGACACATGTTGATGTAGAAGAGACACGGAGAAGAGGGGACACATGTTGATGAAGAAGAGACATGAAGAAGAGGGGACACATGTTGATGTAGAACAGACATGAAGAAGAGGGGACACATGGTGATGTAGAAGAGACACGGAGAAGAGGGGACACATGTTGATGTGGAAGAGACATGAAGAAGAGGGGACACATGTTGATGTAGAAGAGACATGAAGAAGAGGGGACACATGTTGATGTAGAAGAGACATGAAGAAGAGGGGACACATGTTGATGAAGAAGAGACATGAAGAAGAGGGGACACATGTTGATGTAGAACAGACATGAAGAAGAGGGGACACATGGTGATGTAGAAGAGACATGGAGAAGAGGGGACACATGTTGATGTGGAAGAGACATGAAGAAGAGGGGACACATGTTGATGTAGAAGAGACATGAGGAAGAGGGGACACATGTTGATGTAGAAGAGACATGAAGAAGAGGGGACACATGTTGATGTAGAAGAGACATGAAGAAGAGGGGACACATGTTGATGTAGAAGAGACATGGAGAAGAGGGGACACATGTTGATGTAGAAGAGACATGGAGAAGAGGGGACACATGTTGATGTAGAAGAGACGTGAAGAAGAGGGGACACATGTTGATGTAGAAGAGACATGAAGAAGAGGGGACACATGTTGATGTAGAAGAGACATGGAGAAGAGGGGACACATGTTGATGTAGAAGAGACATGGAGAAGAGGGGACACATGTTGATGTAGAAGAGACGTGAAGAAGAGGGGACACATGTTGATGTAGAAGAGACATGAAGAAGAGGGGACACATGTTGATGTAGAAGAGACATGGAGAAGAGGGGACACATGTTGATGTAGAAGAGACATGGAGAAGAGGGGACACATGTTGATGTAGAAGAGACATGAAGAAGAGGGGACACATGTTGATGTAGAAGAGACATGAAGAAGAGGGGACACATGTTGATGTGGAAGAGACATGAAGAAGAGGGGACACATGTTGATGTAGAAGAGACATGTAGAAGAGGGGACACATGTTGATGTAGAAGAGACATGAAGAAGAGGGGACACATGTTGATGTAGAAGAGACATGAAGAAGAGGGGACACATGTTGATGTAGAAGAGACATGGAGAAGAGGGGACACATGTTGATGTAGAAGAGACATGAAGAAGAGGGGACACATGTTGATGTAGAAGAGACATGAAGAAGAGGGGACACATGTTGATGTGGAAGAGACATGAAGAAGAGGGGACACATGTTGATGTAGAAGAGACATGTAGAAGAGGGGACACATGTTGATGTAGAAGAGACATGAAGAAGAGGGAACACATGTTGATGTAGAAGAGACATGAAGAAGAGGGGACACATGTTGATGTAGAAGAGACATGGAGAAGAGGGGACACATGTTGATGTGGAAGAGACATGAAGAAGAGGGGACACATGTTGATGTAGAAGAGACATGGAGAAGAGGGGACACGTGTTGATGTAGAAGAGACGTGAAGAAGAGGGGACACGTGTTGATGTAGAAGAGACGTGAAGAAGAGGGGACACGTGTTGATGTAGAAGAGACGTGAAGAAGAGGGGACACGTGTTGATGTAGAAGAGACGTGAAGAAGAGGGGACACGTGTTGATGTAGAGGAGACGTGAAGAAGAGGGGACACGTGTTGATGTAGAAGAGACGTGAAGAAGAGGGGACACATGTTGATGTAGAAGAGACATGAAGAAGAGGGGACACATGTTGATGTAGAAGAGACATGAAGAAGAGGGGACACATGCTGATGTAGAAGAGACATGAAGAAGAGGGGACACATGTTGATATAGAAGAGACATGAAGAAGAGGGGACAGATGTTGATGTAGAGGAGACATGAAGAAGAGGGGACACATGTTGATGTAGAAGAGACATGAAGAAGAGGGGACACATGTTGATGTAGAAGAGACATGGAGAAGAAGAGGGGACACATGTTGATGTAGAAGAGACATGAAGAAGAGGGGACACATGCTGATGTAGTAGAGACATGAAGAAGAGGGGACACATGTTGATGTAGAAGAGACATGAAGAAGAGGGGACACATGCTGATGTAGAAGAGACATGAGAAGAGGGGACACATGTTGATATAGAAGAGACATGAAGAAGAGGGGACAGATGTTGATGTAGAGGAGACATGAAGAAGAGGGGACACATGTTGATGTAGAAGAGACATGAAGAAGAGGGGACACATGTTGATGTAGAAGAGACATGGAGAAGAAGAGGGGACACATGTTGATGTAGTAGAGACATGAAGAAGAGGGGACACATGTTGATGTAGAAGAGACATGAAGAAGAGGGGACACATGTTGATGTAGAAGAGACATGAAGAAGAGGGGACACATGTTGATGTAGAAGAGACATGAAGAAGAGGGGACACATGTTGATGTAGAAGAGACATGAAGAAGAGGGGACACATGTTGATGTAGAAGAGACATGAAGAAGAGGGGACACATGTTGATGTAGAAGAGACATGAAGAAGAGGGGACATGAAGAAGTTTGTCTTTTGTAATATTTAATAAAGTCATAAAGAAAGTAATATCCATGAGAGGAAACAGCTGCTCCTCCACCCCATCATTAAACCGGATGTCAACCCGTAGCACACGTCTCTGTTAAACACATTCAAGGCGAGTCGGGGTCGACCGATCATCGAGGCCGATATTCCGCATTTGACAGATTATCGGTATCGGCCTTAAATCAAATTGCCGATACAACTTTGGCTCTGAAGGCGCCTCGCAGCGGAGACGACTGGGACGGAGCCTCGCAGCGGAGACGACTGGGACGGAGCCTCGCAGCGGAGACGACTGGGACGGAGCCTCGCAGCGGAGACGACTGGGACGGAGCCTCGCAGCGGAGACGACTGGGACGGAGCCTCGCAGCGGAGACGACTGGGACGGAGCCTCGCAGCGGAGACGACTGGGACGGAGCCTCGCAGCGGAGACGACTGGGACGGAGCCTCGCAGCGGAGACGACTGGGACGGAGCCTCGCAGCGACTCCGCACCACGATCTGGACTACTGAATGAGCGAGACTCACACATCACAAGTTCAGAACAAGTTTGTCGTTTTTATTTTTTACTTCAGTTGCTCGGCGTCACAGAGAGGAAACCAGTTCTGAGACGTTCATCAAACACAAAAAGGTTCCTCTACATTTCGACATCAAGATGTTCAGATTTCACTGCAAATGTATATCGGTTCCAAACATCGGTTATCGGTCTCCTTGACGACTACTAATAATCGGTATCGGCCTTGAAACAGCCGTATCGCTCGATCCCCATACGAGACTACAAATACAAGTTAACAGAGTCAAAGTTAATCATGTTTGAAATGATTATTTGATCGTCACACGACGGCAACAGAACGACAGGAGAAAGGGTTATTTCTTACTTCATTCCTGGAAGCGGCCGCTCTGTGCAGCGGGGTCAACCAAACGTGGTCTTTAGCATTTACAGTGGCACCTGGAGACAGAGAGCAACGTCAACAAGGGGTCAGAGGTCAGATAGGACGCTACGATATATACATTCTTTTATACATTCTTTTATACATTTTTTATTAATTTATTATTATTTTTAATGTCATTTTAACAAGGGAGGAGAAGGAGATGAAGGAAGGAAGGAAGTTGGAGGAGGAGGAGAAGAAGGAAGGAAGCAAGAGGAGGAAAAGGAGATGAAGGAAGGAAGTAGGAGGAGAACAAGGAGATGAAGGAAGGAAGGAAGTAGGAGAACAAGGAGATGAAGGAAGTAGGAGGAGAACAAGGAGATGAAGGAAGGAAGGAAGTAGGAGAACAAGGAGATGAAGGAAGTAGGAGGAGAACAAGGAGATGAAGGAAGTAGGAGAAAAAGGAGATGACGGAAGTAAGTCGGAGGAGGAGAAGAAGGAGATGAAGGAAGAGAACAAGGAGATGAAGGAAGGAAGGAAGTAGGAGAACAAGGAGATGAAGGAAGTAGGAGGAGAACAAGGAGATGAAGGAAGGAAGGAAGTAGGAGAACAAGGAGATGAAGGAAGTAGGAGGAGAACAAGGAGATGAAGGAAGTCGGAGAAAAAGGAGATGAAGGAAGTAAGTCGGAGGAGGAGGAGAAGAAGGAGATGAAGGAAGAGAACAAGGAGATGAAGGAAGGAAGGAAGTTGGAGGAAAACAAGAAGATGAAGGAAGGAAGTAGGAGGAGAACAAGGAGATAAAGGAAGGAAGTAGGAGAACAAGGAGATGAAAGAAGTAGGAGGAGATTTTTATTAATTAATTTATTATTATTTTTAATGTCATTATATTTCTTTTACATTTTGTATTATTATAATTTTTTTTAAAGTAATTATCCTTTTAAAAATTATATTTATTCATTCGTTTGTGTCTATTCTTCATATACATATATTTTTCGACTTGTATATGTATGACTTCTTGTACTTTCGCTCATGTTTGGCTCTTTAGATACGGCTCAATTCAAATGGAAAAAAACGTTTCACACAAAAGTGTGAAAATGTTTGTAAAACGAAACTGAAATGATAATATGTATACATGTTCATTCCATTCATTTCTTATTTTAAAGGTTACTTAATGTATATCATTGTAATTGTATCTTTGATTGTATTCATCTCTGACCTGTGTGAATCCGTGCTGTGTTTCATTCTCACCCTGTTGCTGTTAAACTACTTCTCTAAAGAATCAGAATAATCCCTAATATGAACATCCACGAGACATTGGACTCTTGTTCTGTTCGTCTTCTCACGGAGAAATAACAGGTTTTACATAAGCGACCAGAAAAGCCAATTCTGTAGACAATTATTTAATTTAATTGAAGCTATAATCAATCAATCAACAACTTCATTAATCCCGCAAGGGGCACTTGGTTATGAGCAGCAGCTTGTACACAGGCAGGAACATACAAGAAGAAAACACACAGATACACCCGGAGCACAGATGTGGATCATTCCAATTTACACTATAAATAGTTCAAAGCATCACAATAATAAATAAATAAATAATTAAGTTAAAAGCTTTTCAAGAATTTTAAATAGAAAAAACCGTTTCCAGCTTTCCTAATGTGGAGGATTTCTGCTTTATTGTGTGTATGCGTGCTTCCTAATCAACACCAAGCTGTCTTCGGCTCTTTGCTTGCTGTAACTAACGTACGCGTCACCTCTGTGGGACCAGCAAAGATATTCTGATTCTGAATAAAGCACAACACTTTCGGACTGACACTACGAGGCAGTTGAACACGGAGGATTTGAAGCATCATTCCTGAATGCAGCGCGCTCACCTGATTCGATGAGGAGGTCCATTATATGGACGTCCCCCACACAGGCAGCAGCATGCAGTGGCGTACGCCGCTCTTGGTCCTGTGGGATTAAAAAAGGTAGAAAATCTATCAGTTGGTTTTGTAGTTCGACCCTGAAGGAAGCTGCCGGTTCCCTCGACTCAGAGTCAACGCGATTTCTCCAGAGGACTTTGGAAATAATGTCTGTGGACACGAACCTGTTTGATGAATACACGTTCTGTTCAGCCGGATCATCTCCACGTGGCTACTTTCATAATGTTCGAATCATAAATCTAATGTCCAGAAGCTACGTGCTAACGTTATGCTATGAAAGGAACGACAGGCGAGTCCAGCAGCACGACTTCAACGTCACGCCGACTCAGATCCATATTCAAACACACAGATTCCAGATGGAACGAGTTGAAGCGTTAGTTTGAGCACTCTGCAGGAGGCAGGGACTTGCTTTCAAGCAGAACAGAAACTAACTCAGAGGAGTGTTCACGTGTTCGGCGTAATGACGCACAACGGCCTCCACGACTTCCGTAGTCCTATCCAGCATCCTTATTTTTAAACGACCCAACAAGTTTATTGTAAAATGCGGTCATAACTCCGGCTAGGAAGGTCGTATCAACGTACTAAAGCTCCATTGGAAGCCATTTGGAAAATGTTGTTCATTTGTGTGTATGAATTATACGGTTTTTGTTTTTGTATGATTTTAGTTGAATAAAAAAGAAAAAAAAGAAGGGCAGGCACTTTCAAAAATACTTGGCAGGTGATTGGATCAATCTGTCCATCACCTTCTATCATGGGCCGCTTCTGATGGCTGGTACGTGTGGAGCACAGCACTTCTGATTGGTGTGGACGACTGACGCACAAGAAGAAGAAAAAGAAATTGTAAAAAAAAAGTTTGAACAAATCGCAGGCTTTTCCATTTAATAATCGCATAATTTCAAATCGCGATTTCGATTTAAAATCAGCCCTAGTGTGTGATACGTAGCAGTGCATCTGAACGAGTGCGTGATACGTAGCAGTGCATCTGAACGAGTGCGTGATACGTAGCAGTGCATCTGAACGAGTGCGTGATACGTAGCAGTGCATCTGAACGAGTGTGTGATACGTAGCAGTGCATCTGAACGAGTGTGTGATACGTAGCAGTGCATCTGAACGAGTGCGTGATACGTAGCAGTGCATCTGAACGAGTGTGTGATACATACCAGTGCATCTGAACGAGTGCGTGATACGTAGCAGTGCATCTGAACGAGTGCGTGATACGTACCAGTGCATCTGAACGAGTGCGTGATACGTACCAGTGCATCTGAACGAGTGTGTGATACGTAGCAGTGCATCTGAACGAGTGTGTGATATGTAGCAGTGCATCTGAACGAGTGTGTGATACGTAGCAGTGCATCTGAACGAGTGTGTGATACGTAGCAGTGCATCTGAACGAGTGCGTGATACGTAGCAGTGCATCTGAACGAGTGTGTGATACATACCAGTGCATCTGAACGAGTGCGTGATACGTAGCAGTGCATCTGAACGAGTGCGTGATACGTAGCAGTGCATCTGAACGAGTGTGTGATACGTACCAGTGCATCTGAACGAGTGCGTGATACGTACCAGTGCATCTGAACGAGTGCGTGATACGTAGCAGTGCATCTGAACGAGTGCGTGATACGTAGCAGTGCATCTGAACGAGTGCGTGATACGTAGCAGTGCATCTGAACGAGTGCGTGATACGTACCAGTGCATCTGAACGAGTGCGTGATACGTAGCAGTGCATCTGAACGAGTGCGTGATACGTAGCAGTGCATCTGAACGAGTGCGTGATACGTAGCAGTGCATCTGAACGAGTGTGTGATACGTAGCAGTGCATCTGAACGAGTGTGTGATACGTAGCAGTGCATCTGAACGAGTGTGTGATACGTAGCAGTGCATCTGAACGAGTGTGTGATACGTAGCAGTGCATCTGAACGAGTGCGTGATACGTACCAGTGCATCTGAACGAGTGTGTGATACGTACCAGTGCATTGACATCCTCCTTTTTGTGCAATAGTAGTTGAACTTCTTCAGCATTACGATTGAAGACAGCCTGGACCAGAGGAGGCTGAAACACAGGAAGAGTGATTTACTTTCACTTTGACTCGCTCCAGATTCCCGTAGGTTACCTACTTCCTGTTTACACTGATCATGTGACAAAGTTTGGGATGTGTTATGACCTGTGAGACGGACCAATGATGCACTGATGGCTGTTCAATCGTCTGCCACTAATGAGGAGTTTATATCAACATCTATTAAATAAAAGGTGGTGAAATGAAGCCAAATTGCTTTTTATCCACTTAACTCTAAAGCTGGGTTTACATCTGCCAATAAACAGAGGAGGAGGAGGAAGGAAAGGAGGAGAAGGATACATGAAGGAGGAGGAGAACAAGGAAATTAAGGAAGTAGGAGGAAAACAAGGAGATGAAGGAAGGAAGCAAGAGAAGGAGATGAAGGAAGGAAGTAGGAGGAGAAGAAGGAAGGAAGTAGGAGGAGAAGGAGATGAAGGAAGTAGGATGAGAACAAGGAGATGAAGGAAGTAGGAGGAGAAGAAGGAGATGAAGGAAGGAAGTAGGAGGATGAGATGAAGGAAGGAAGTAGGAGGAGAACAAGGAGATGAAGGAAGTAGGAGGAGAAGAAGGAGATGAAGGAAGTAAGTAGGAGGAGGAGAAGAAGGAGATGAAGGAAGTAAGTAGGAGGAGAAGAAGGAGATGAAGGAAGTAGGAGGAGAAGAAGGAGATTTAGGAAGTAGGAGGAGAACAAGAAGATGAAGGAAGGAAGGAAGTAGGAGGAGAACAAGAAGATGAAGGAAGTAGGAGGAGAAGGAGATGAAAGAAGTAGGAGGAGGAGGAGGAAGAGGATTGCTCTCAATGATATCTGGAGTTAGTTGGATAATGAAATGACCTCACTACATCTCTCTTATCCCCCGTACGGTTATGATCCTCTATTTAATACTTGATCAAATGCAATCTTCGACACGTCCCTAAAGCTGAGAGCAGGAAACTATCTTCTGGTTCAGGACTGCCTTCGGTCCCCAAAGTCCACATGGAGCAGCCTCACAACAGGCTGTATTCTGACAGGAGGAAACTACCAACATGCGATGCTGCAGATTAAACCGCCCTACAGTGAGTGTACACAGGAGTCAGGACGCCTGCAGCAGTGACATGCAACACACACTACGGCATCAGTAACACACATCATAATAAACACCGACTGGGATCATTTTACTGCAAGAGTAAACACACTTTGATTTAGGTTAGGGTTGAAATGCATGACTTCTACGTGTAGTGGTGAATGTACACAGTGTGTTAGAGGTTAAATACTTCACAAATAATGTGCATAATGGAGCCTATGCAGGTTGACAAGCAGTGTGTGTGTGTGTGTGTGTGTGTGCTGTGGGTTTTAGGGTATGGGTTGTGGATGTACACTTAGAAAGGTATTCTATGTATTCTGCGTAAGAACTGAGTAAAAACAACTGTTAATGAGAATCCCCTGCTTCATACTTTAATACATACAATATTTCACTTTTTACTCCAATACATTTATTTTTTAAAATGCAGTGATTTGCAGGGATGGATTTAAAACACAGAATACAAATCAAACGATAAATCATTATGCATTATTTTAGGTTAAGCTACCCAACAGTAGAGCAAGTAATTTGCTTTGTAATGTCATGTATTGTATTGAAATAATCCCCACCTTTACCATGTACAACCTTGACATTAACAATACATGTAATAAACATGTTATATATTTAAATCTGAAATGGGCCACAGTGCACAATCAGTACTTTAACTAAACATGTATTTCAAAGCCTGATAATAACGTTTCATAACATACGGTTAATCTAAGCAGGTTACATTTCAGCTGCAGAATGTAACTCTTTAATGCAATGGTTAAATGTGCTATTGTTCAGTTCATGCATTTAGCAGGTTTGATGTAGCGTTAAGCAGCCGATTCTTGTTTTTCTCTCCAGGTAATAGACGGAGCCCTGACTGCGGCCTTGTCTTCTATACAGGCTGCAGCTGAGCCCCAGAACTGGGCCTCGATTAGAGCAGCAGATTATATCAATTCATGTGACAAAAATATAATTAAAGGGGGATGGTAACAGTGTGATTCCTATTTAATAAGCATGCATTACGAATAAGGTGAAAATGAAACTCGGTTCGTGTATTAGACGTTGTATGTTGAAGAGCAGGAGTGTTCCAGCAAATAGACTGCGCCACAAACACTGTTCCAGCAAACACTGTTCCAGCAAGTAGCCTGCACCATAAACACAGCTCCAGCACAAACACTGTTCCAGGAAATAGACTGCGCCACAGCACAAACACTGTTTCCAGTTAACACCGTTATAGCAAACGCTGTTCCAGCAAATAGCCTGCGCCACAAATACTGCTCCAGGAAATAGCCTGTACCTGGTCTGCGATGTTTTGGACTCCCATCTCCCAAACTCAGCCGGGACGGAGCTCCTTCATGAGGAGGAAACCTGCAGGTTTTACCGGCGGAGCTACTGAGTCCGCGGATAGACTACACCCATGGCCGGCTGCGAACAGAAATGCGCTCCGATGTGTCAGTGTTGTTGTCGGTAGTCCGGTCTGTGGTCTGACGGATCTGAGGGTCCGCCTACAGGCGTGGCGGGGCCGGGGAGCTGAGCGGAGAGGCCGCCCCCTGTGGAGGGAGGAGGTACTGCAGTGTGGAGAGAGGAGGTACTGCAGTGTGGAGGGAGGCGGTATTGCAGGGGAACGGCCCCGTGTGGAGGGAGAAGGTACTGCAGCGTGGAGGGAGGAGGTACTGCAGTGTGGAGGGAGGAGGTTCTGCAGGGGAACCGCCCCGTCTGGAGGGAGAAGGTACTGCAGCGTGGAGGGAGGAGGTACTGCAGTGTGGAGGGAGGAGGTTCTGCAGGGGAACCGCCCCGTGTGGAGGGAGAAGGTACTGCAGCGTGGAGGGAGGAGGTACTGCAGTGTATTATTTATGTAATTATTGTGTTATTATTGTATTGTTATTTCGTTATTTTATTGTTATTTCTTCTTTTTGTATTCCTTATTTCTTATTATTTTATTCGGTGAAACCGTGCACTTCATCCCTGAAGGGGTTTTGTTTGAACCACCATGAAAAGAAAATAAGAAGAAGCGGTTCCTCTCCAGTCCACAGGGGGCACTGTTTCCCCGCAGAGCTTCGGCGAACAACTGCCAGAAGAACAGTCTGTCGAAAAAATCATTCACCATATATTGTGAGATTATTACATTTCTAAGAGAAATTGATCAATTTAAAATAATCTATTCTAGAGGTTTAGTTCTTTTCTCTTTTCTTTCTTTTGTTTATTATTTTCTGCACAGTCTCTTGTCCACACTCCAGTCCAGTTGGTGGCGGTAATGCACCTACAAGTTGGTTTGCCAACCACCAGTAAAACACCAAAGAAGAAGAAGACGAATAAGAAGAACAGTCTGTCCCACCGGCTCTAGTTTAATCAGAAGGTCGTTCTCGGCCGGGCGGTGTTTAACAACAACCGAAACCTCAAGAAATCACCCATTAATTCAACTTTATAGAGAACTATTTCTCCAATCGCGGAGGGATGTGCGCGTTGCCGTTTAAAAAAAAGGACAGACAAAGCGCGGCGGAAGGTCGCTTTTATTCGGGACTCGTTATGAAACAATGCTAACGGCGAGCTAACGTTAGCACCGCAACGGCTATAGAAGCGACGCATAGTTACGGTAACCAATACATAACAGGTTATTCTGGTCGGTCGGGGTTAGTGACGAACGTGGGAACTATTACACCGGAAGAAGTAGAGTGTTTGCACTCCGGGTTTTGTTGGACCGGCGTCAGAGGCTCTCAAACCCCGGATTCAAGTCTCAGCAGATCCTTCGCCCGGCTTCCAGTCCTCAGAACCTCGGTCTCTGGTCCTCTGAACCCCGGTCTCCGGGTGTTCTGAACCCCGGTCTCTAGTGATCAAGCCCCCGGTCTACAGTCCTCTGAACCCCGGTCTACAGTCCTCTGAACCCCGGTCTCCAGTCCTCTGTTCCCCGGTCCCAGCAGCTCCTTCTCCCGGCTGGTTGGATGGCAGCCTCGGCAGGAGCCCGGAGACTCCCCATGGGGGTGCGGACCTTCAGTGACTTCCTGCAGATCGCCTCGGTGGGCTCCCCCCGGTCAGTGCTCTCAGCAGGGGGGCCAAGAGGAGGCCTGAGACAGAGCATCAGGTAACTGAAGCCGGCCAAGGGTCACCTAAAGTCTGATCTGTGAGGGCTATCTTTGGACACACTCAACCAGTCATGTGAGGAAATGGTCAAAAGCTAGTGTGGAGAATTCTCTAAAGAAATAAGGAGACTGTCTTTAAATGAGTTAAATATCAATAGGGTGTAAACTGATCAGAAGTGGCGCCAGCAGTGACACAGACTGGATTCGTGGACTTGCTCTAAAACGTGGACGTATCTCTCTGATTGCACTGTACAATCTCTTGTAGATTTCTTGCCAGTATATACTCAGATCTTGTACTTGAGTAAAAGTAGAAGTACCAGAGTGTAGGTAAACGTCCTGTATTCAAAATGTTCCTTAAGTAGAAAAGTATTATCATCAAAATATAATTAAAGTATCAAAAGTACTCGTTTTGCAGAATGGCCCGTTTAAACCCCATGCATTTCAAGTTAGGGTTTACTTGAATGACTGTATCTACAGCTGGGTAGCTTAACCTTTAATAATATAGGATTATGTAATGTATGTATTTTGTATACAGAACCTAGATCTGCAAAGTAACTAAATATGTAAAATAAATGTGGTGAAAGTATAAAGTACAAGTACCTTAATATCTTTACTGAAGTACAGTAACTTGTAGCCGGTCATGGAAAAGGGTCACCTACATTCTGCATGTAAACACGGAGATGTCTGAAGGCTATCTTGGGATCTCGCATGCTAATCTAATCTAATGATGAAATGCTAAATAGCTAACATAAAGACATCACGGTCTAGGACATGAGAAGGGAACTCTGGGGGGTGTAGGGTTCAGGGATTCAAATACAAATGGTGGTACATCTCAACATTGACCCGGCGAAATGTACACTAATGAGAGCGAGGCTGAGTTATTGGTCTAAATGCCGGAAAATAGAGGGAAACGTCCAGAGAAATACAATCGTGAAACACATGGGAGACGTGTGAACTGGGACCCCTCAGAGTTAAAGCTCTAACTGGCTTCACACGTCTTATTTCCCCGGTCCACTGGGTCACATATGAGAGACAGACTTTAGCAGCACATCACTTTATCGTTGGAAGGCTGATTGCACCAGGGAGGGAGAAGCTGCCTTTAGACAACAACACAGAAATACCTCGCGCCTGCGCCTGTGGCTTTACTGTAGAAATGGAAAGGTAAAGTAAACACAGGATCCTGCTCTCGTGATTTAGTCAGGGGACAAAGCTTTCACCGTTCATAAGAGAACTCAGAAACCTCCAGCACACGCACACGCACACACACACACACACACACACACACCTTGCTATGATTGTCCTCTGCCTTCAGTCTCTGGAAGCTCTGTGTTGTTGTTGTTGTTGTTGTCGCAGAGACTCCCTCTTTCCAAAGTGAATCTAACGGGACGTTTCCTCTCACCTTTCAGACACCTGTCGTCATGCGGCATTCTGATGACCAGAACTCCCAGAATGCTTTGCTTTCAGGACACGGTGACGACGGTTCCTCCGAGCAGAAACTTCCTCAGCTTCACCAACAAGAGGAAGGAGTACTCAGAGCGCAGGATACTCGGGTAATTCGTCCACAACGACATTATTACATTCTTATTTTTAAATCTTTATTTATTGTATTATTTGTTTTATTGTTTTAAATATTTTATTCTTATTTAGTTATTATATTATTTATTTATTTTATTCTTAATTAATTTATTGTTTTGTTGTTATTTTTTTATATTTTTTAATCCCTTATTATTCTTATTTTATTTATATATTAACATTTGTAATTCTTATTTTATTCCATCCTTTGTTTATCGACTTCTGTTGTTTATATTGTTGTGTATCTAAAGCCCTGTGTAAATAAAGTTATATATATTTGAATCCTATTGTGCACGCCTCAGCTTCTCGATGCAGGAGATGTACGACGTGGTGGCCAACGTGGACGACTACAAACACTTCGTCCCGTGGTGCAAGAAGTCCACGACCGTCATGAAGAGAGCGGGGCACGCCAAGGCTCACCTGGAGGTGGGCTTCCCCCCCGTGGTGGAGCGCTACACCTCCATGATCACCAACGTGAGGCCGCACCTGGTCAAGGTGAGTCCTGCAGAGACGGCACCGCTGCTGCTTCAAGGTTCAAGGCTTCCATCGTCATGTGTGCGGAGCGACAGTGTGGTTATGACCATGACGTTCTGAGGTCACAGGCTCCTCCTCCTACAGAGCAGCACAGTGCAAGTAAATACAAATAAAATACACTGGAAATAGTGCGAGAATAGTCGATATCAAAGAGAGACATGTGTCTATAGAGGTAAAGAAACTTGATAACATATATAAAACTAGGGATCTACAACGCGACGTCTCCCGCTCACCGAGCAGAACGTAAACATCGGAGCATTTTCCCGATGTGCCAATGGTGGGAAAAGGCGTGTGGACACGGATGTATCGGTGCATCCCTAGTATTGGAAAGAACTGACATTGCGATATTTTTACAATTGGTATATTTTTTTTAACGATATTTAACCGGATGAAGGATTTTAGTCACGGACGTCTGGATCTTAAGTCATCAGAGCAACGAGCTGAGCGAGCTCGGTTGCCCTGCTGCGATCTGATAGGACTGGTTGTGATTGGCGGTTTGCTGTCACTCACTCCAGAACCCTGACATGACGGTTTTCCTTTTGTAGCAAGCAGCAAAAGTAACATGACGTGTTTGAGTGTTTTCTAGATCTGATTCAATAAGTCGGCTAATTCATATTATCATCTCGTATTCTTCAAATGCTGTCAGCGGCCTCTCAGATCCGGCTTTCCTCGGTTTTATATCACATTAAAGAGAATATCTTTGACGGGACATTTTAAAGGCATCACCTTCAACTTTAGGGAAATTGTGAAGGTCACTATTTTCGGACCTTTTTATCGACCGAACAATTAAAACAAAAACAATCGCACGTCCTGCGCATAACGCGATTATCGCCATGACGCGATATATATCGTGCAGCCCTAATCCCGAGTACGAACCATGTTACCGTTTGCTTTAATTGTATCGAAGCGGCTTGATCCAACCCGGCCTAAATAACTGCACATTTGTACGAAGTCCGAACGCATGCTTCGCCAGGTCTGCGTCCCCAATTTGTTGTGGAATATTTGTATTGCACATTCTCACTTTAACTTCTTTTACTTTTATGTCTCAAAAATATCTTTATTGAACTGTTAATATTTAATTTGAAGTATTTAATTTAAAGTATTTTATTGACGTTTTTATTGCACATTCTCACTTCTTTTGTTGTTTTTAAATATTTGACTAAATGTGTCTTTTTCTTGGATATTCTTGCTTTACCTTTGAATGTTCTTACACATGTTTATATTGTTTATTTCATTCTAAAATAGAGCAGCTTTCACAAACCCCTAATTCCCCCCTGGAATAAACAAAGACTCATTTCTGACCCCTCCCCCCTCCAGGCGGTGTGCACAGACGGGAAGCTGTTCAATCATCTGGAGACCATCTGGCGCTTCAGCCCTGGGATCCCCGGATACCCCCGAACCTGCACCGTAGACTTTTCTGTGAGTAAACCCCAAGTGCTTTCTCAACGAGCGTTGGAGCGGGATCTCGACATTTCATTTGTATTTGTTCCGTTCATGGCATGCACAATTTCATGTTTAACACATATTTACAAAACACGTCTCTATGAAGTCGCCTGGGACCGGAGAGGAGCAGAGAATAATGTTCTGTGACCGGCCCCTTTCTAAAAACATAGACAGGTGGTCTGCCCTTCATACGTTCTTATTCACAGCCACACATCACAGCATCGTAGGATAATAACACGAATACTTAGTTCCCACTTGACAGTTAACGGAAAGAAACAACGACAACACCAACACATGACATGAGCCACATCTCTCACCTCGGTAAAGTATAAATAATAATAATCATTGCATTTAATTTGAGATGAGATGGAGCTTCGTTGACCCCCATGGGGAAAGTCAGGCGTTTGTAGCGGCAACGGGGTCAGAGCGAAACACAGGATTCAACCGCGGTACAAATAAAGACAAAGTAACTGTTGAAGCAAGATATCACAGGAAACCGTTGAGCGTCTGAATGAACGTGTTAAATATATTTACATAAATGTGCACTTTGCGACACTTTAGGCAAGACAAGTTTATGTGTAAAGCACCGTTCAACACAAGGGGCTTTACAAAAAGGAAAGAAACATTATAAAAGGCTCATTTCAAAGGTAACACAACATGGATGAAAGTTTCCGCGCCGTGTGAGATGCGAACGGTTCAATTGGAAGCGGCGGCAAACAGAAAAGTCTTCTTGCTGGATCTAAAAGCAGTCAGAGTTGCCGCGGACCTGCAGGTCGTTCCAGATGTTTGGAGCATAATGTCTGAACTCCTCATGTTCAGATCTGACTCTGGGTCAGATCCGGTCTGACATGCGCCTTGCATCACAGTGTAGCATCAGGCGCGTTCACACTGCGGTACTTTTCCCACAAAGGTTCATGCGAACTCTTTAGTTCTCATGAACTAAGCACAGATTGCGTTCACACCGGAAAAAGTCCCTGGGGGAGGATTAGGCAAATGAAGCCGCTGACGTCACTTCTTCTTCTTCTGCTGTGGGTTTACTGGCAGGCCGCAAACCACTTCACGGCGTATACTGCCGCCCGGAGTCCCCGGCCGGAAGTCCCCGGAGTTGGGGAAGGCTTCAGTAGAAGCTGCTGGGACTCCCAGCAGCTTCTACTGAAGCCTTCCGAGTAAATCGCCAGAACGCCGATACCTCCTCGTCTCCACCGCTCCCATGTTTTATTTTGTGTTGCCATAAGTTAGTCTCTCTGCGTTTCTGCGCTGGGCTAATGCTAATGCTAATAATGCTAATGCTAATAATGCTAATGCGAGGATAATAAAATGGCGGCTTCACAAAGCTTTTTGGGAGTTTTATGGGCGTGGTTTGCAATCCGCCCAGCCAATCAGACACAGGAACCTTTTTCTCCCACGAAAGTCCCTGCTCTCTAGCGGGGAGGGAAAAGGGGGTAAAAAGGTTCATGAACTCATTTGAGTTCCGGCTCTTTTTGGTGTGAACGCAACAAGTGGGACGAGTACTGCGGTGTGAACGCGCCTATTAACACATATCAAGACACAATACACGAGAAACAAACATTGAACATGACGGCAGGATCACTGCATATGTCCCGCCTCCTCTCTCTCTCCTTGTAGTTGCTCTGAACCCATGGTAACGATCCCCCCCCCCTCTCTGTTCTGACGCAGATTTCCTTTGAGTTCCGCTCCCTGCTCCACTCTCAGCTCGCCACCATGTTCTTCGACGAGGTGGTGAAGCAGAACGTGGCGGCGTTCGAGCGCCGGGCGGGAACACTGTACGGCCCCGAGACGCGCATCCCCCGAGAGCTGATGTTCCACGAGGTGCACCAGACGTGATCAGAGCTGCACCCTCGTGACCTTTAACCCCACCCCCACCTGCATGATGCTGCTTTAGAAGACTTACATCCAACTCCTGAAACCCCCGCCTCATTCAAACACTCTGATAAAGGGTCTCTTCAATCTGGATCAAACCATCTCTCCGTGTCTCAAGGGGGACGATTTATTTTGTCCAACAATGAGAGGGCGCTGCAGCTAGCTTTGTAATGACCACTACTCGCGCTCCTATTGGCTAGCGCTCAAGCGCACTGTCCGTGATGGGCTAAAGGGGCGGGACATTTCTTAAGCGGTTTAACCAATCGCAACAGAGCCGGCCAGCCAACCAATCGCAGCGGCTCTGGTTTCAGACAGCTGGTGAAAAGAGGTGCTGCAGTACGAGACCAATAAAGAGCTTTTGGAGCACGGAGACGTGTCCCAGGAGACACTGAGGGACTCTTTGAAGGTTGGAGTAACGGCTGCAGCGCTCTCTTTTTACAACGTGTCCCCGTCAGTCACAGAATAAAGGAAGCGTCCCTCCACCTCCCCTGGAAGGACTCTATTTATCAGCGGGGTCACAGCTGTCGTCGCGTCGTCATGTGACCGGCAGCTCTCGTTTTAAAACTCTGAACAAAAAAAAACCCGTCTAATTTGCTCTCATCTTACGGAGACCCTGTGATCTCAGGCGGGGCTGCAACGACACATCAGTCATAGGTCATCGATCGTGTGAGATAATGATAAGAAGTGCCTGCTTTAAGTGTCCAAAGCCCCCAGAAGAAGCCGTTGGCAAAGATTCAAACCGCCGAAAAGGACCTGAAAGAAGTGTCTCCACGTTGATCTGCTGCTTAAATCTGCCTTTAATTGAATTATCTAAATCTTAATTTTAGTTAATCTGATGCAAAAACAACTCCTTTCATTTATTTATCAGCGGTCGTTTGCATATTCGGACAGTTTTAAATTAGAAGAAGGGAACCGTCACTTCTAATTAAGTCGAATGTATTTTATTCTGGCTTCTTCTTGATGCTGTGAGGAATTATGTGTGTTGGTCTCTTGAGACATTACCAGGTTTAATAACGCTTTCTTTCACAGCCCAGCGCACAGATTTAGAACATATATAAAAATCCACTGATATTTAACCGCCTGCTTGTTTGCCGCGAAACCCAACCGCCCGCTCGTGGGATAAAAGGCAATTATTACCAAAATCATCACGAAAATAACTGTATTTACTGAAAAACCTGGACATGTTATTGATAATCGCATAAAATAATAATCACTGCCTAGAAAAACTATAAATATGTTGTATTTATCTCGATCTTTGTGTGTCCTGTGTGATGAAGTGCTGGGCTGTGGAATAAAACATATCTCATGTCTGGTTTCCTTTCTGGGTTTTTATTTTATTCGCAGGCTTTCTGGATCCCGTATCGACACGAGGCCTCGGTCGGGAAATACATCTTTAATTTGGGGGATTTACGTTTCGTATATTTGAAATTCATCATAACAGATTGTCTCCTGCATCAAAACTCGCACAGAAACTCTGTCCGTTTTTAAAAGAAAATAAGGGGCGCTCGTGAAAAGTGCTCTATAAATAAACTTGCCTTGCCTTTTGGAAAGAGAGGCTTTGGGCTGCCGGTGTTGTGATGCGTCCAGAGGCAGAGAAGGTGCTGCCGCCGCATAGTTTTTCACCTGCTGGGGTCAGAGTGAAATGCTTTTGTGAGCACGCACGAGAGGGGACCGGGCAACACCAGGGGGCTTCTGCAGACGGTGGGACTGTGGGGGGAGGGCCACACCTGCGCCGCTGAGCATTAGAGAGCAGTGCAGATCTACCTATGCACACCAGGAACAACTAACATAAGGAACATTAATGGTGTGATATCGGATCAATAATACACTTTATGTTAGGGCACCTCAATGTCACCTTAAAATTAAATATGTGGCATTACAATTACTGTATTTCTTTGAGTACTTTTACTCAAGAACGAGATCTGAGTACTTCTACTTTTACTCAAGTACAAGATCTGAGTACTTTTACTCAAGTACAAGGTCTGAGTACTTCTACTTCTACTCAAGTACAAGGTCTGAGTACTTCTACTTTTACTCAAGAACAAGATCTGAGTACTTCTACTTTTACTCAAGTACAAGATCTGAGTACTTCTATTTCTACTGAAGTACAAGATCTGAGTACTTCTACTTTTACTCAAGTACAAGATCTGAGTACTTCTATTTCTACTGAAGTACAAGATCTGAGTACTTCTACTTTTACTCAAGTACAAGATCTGAGTACTTCTACTTTTACTCAAGAACAAGATCTGAGTATTTCTACTTCTACTGAAGTACAATATCTGAGTACTTCTACTTTTACTCAAGTACAATATCTGAGTACTTCTACTTTTACTCAAGTACAAGATCTGAGTACTTCTACTTTTACTCAAGTACAAGATCTGAGTACTTCTACTCAAGTACAAGATCTGAGTACTTCTACTTTTACTCAAGTACAAGATCTGAGTATTTCTACTTTTACTCAAGAACAAGACCTGAGTATTTCTACTTCTGCTGAAGTACAAGATCTGAGTACTTCTACTTTTACTCAAGTACAAGATCTGAGTACTTCTACTTTTGCTCAAGTACAAGATCTGAGTACTTCTACTTTTACTCAAGTACAAGATCTGAGTACTTCTACTTTTACTCAAGTACAAGGTCTGAGTACTTCTACTTTTACTCAAGTACAAGATCTGAGTACTTCTACTTTTGCTCAAGTACAAGATCTGAGTACTTCTACTTTTGCTCAAGTACAAGATCTGAGTACTTCTACTTTTACTCAAGTACAAGATCTGAGTATTTCTATTTCTACTGAAGTACAAGATCTGAGTATTTCTACTTCTACTGAAGTACAAGATCTGAGTATTTCTACTTCTACTGAAGTACAAGATCTGAGTACTTCTACTTCTGCTGAAGTACAAGATCTGAGTACTTCTACTTTTACTCAAGTACAAGATCTGAGTACTTCTACTTTTACTCAAGTACAAGATCTGAGTACTTCTACTTTTACTCAAGTACAAGATCTGAGTACTTCTACTTTTACTCAAGTACAAGATCTGAGTACTTCTACTTTTACTCAAGTACAAGATCTGAGTACTTCTACTTTTACTCAAGTACAATATCTGAGTACTTCTACTCAAGTACAAGATCTGAGTACTTCTACTTTTACTCAAGTACAAGATCTGAGTATTTCTACTTTTACTCAAGAACAAGACCTGAGTATTTCTACTTCTGCTGAAGTACAAGATCTGAGTACTTCTACTTTTGCTCAAGTACAAGATCTGGGTACTTCTACTTTTGCTCAAGTACAAGTTCTGAGTACTTCTACTTTGACTCAAGTACAAGACTTGAGTACTTCTACTTTTACTCAAGAACAAGATCTGAGTACTTCTACTTTGACTCAAGTACAAGACCTGAGTACTTCTACTTTTACTCAAGTACAAGATCTGAGTACTTCTACTTTTACTGAAGTACAAGACCTGAGTACTTCTACTTGTACTTAAACATATCATATACAGTATATATTGACATGTGAAGCTGATGTGACGGAGTAAAGGTTTGAATGGAAACACTTTATAGTGTAGTGACCTTCTGAGTCCCGTGACGAGGACACGGCTAAAGGAGACACCGGAGCAGCAGGTATGTGGGACAGTTATTAATACAACACACACACACCCTCTCCTTCATGTCCTCGCTGCGTCTCATGCTGCTTCTTCGTGGCTCTGATCAGGATGCATGTCATGTGTAACAGCTTATCTTTGTGGGTAATCTATAACTGTTAATGTCACACACACACACACACACACACACACCATGTATACATCACTTCAGGGGACATTACATTGACTTTCATGCATTTCCTGGAGACTTATCCTAACCTTAACCATAACCAACACATGCCTAACTCTAACCCTAACCAAGTCTTCACCCTAAAATTAATGATTCCCTCATGGGGACCTCCAATTTGTCCCCATAAGGGAGGCGAGTCCCCACACGTGACTGTGTAAACAGATGTAGGTCCCCACAAGTATAGTAATGCTAGGCCACACACACACACACACTCATGTTGGCAGCTATTTTTGATTTAGTTTTAGTCTTTAGGTGAAAATGGTTATTAGTTTTATTCACATTTGAGTGTTTCCGGGGGCAACCGGGCTTACGTCGTGTTCTTTTATTCTAACAACTTCTAAGTTCAACTATTTAATAAAAGAGCAAAGGACATTTTTTTGGACTCCCTTATCTCGTAGCTCCGTTGCCCCAATTACGAGTAACGTTGTCACGCTAGGTGCGCAGAGGTGGGAGAAGTACTCAGATCTTGTAAGTACAAAGTACCAGAGTGTAGGAATACTCTGTTTCAGTAAAAGTCCTGCATTCAAAATGTTCCTCAAGTGAAAGAACAAAAGTATTGGCATCAAAATCTACTTAAAGATTCAGAGTAATATCTATGATATGTTTTATGATTGATCATGAAAGTGTCCTCAGAGCTGGTGAAGGAGCAGCTCGTCCGAATGGCTTTGTAGGGTACAACATAAAGGTAGTGGAGTACACGATGTACCGTACAGAGTTCTCCGAGTGGCTCAAAAAGAACACGGACCGTTTCATCTCAGTAAAATAACTTTATTGTATGATTGAGTGAATCCGATGCTTCTGGTGTTGACTCTGATCACCTATCAGCCCACGGGAACAGCGTCCTCTGTAAGGGAACAACAAAGAGCCGCATTAGGTGGAGGCGAGTGAAGCATAGAGACACGCTTGAGGAAGTGGTCTCGTGGACACTCACAGCACCGGTACAGAGTGTTGAGCCTGGAGATGTCGTTGTTGCTCATCTCCCGAGCGTTGCCAAAGGACACGTTGGCATCGGGGATGGGGATCATTGTGGGCTGGCCGTTCTTGGAGAAGGCGGTCCTACAAAAGGACAGGAAGCAGTTACAGTGAGACACACACACACACACGCGCAGCAGGGAGGAAGTGACTTCTTCTCGTTCTCACCTGTAGTACTGCATGACAGAGTTGTAGTCGTAGGGGGTGCCCTGGTTCAGAGTGGCAATCTTGTTGAAGTTGTGCTCCATGCCTAAAATAAACCACAAGAACAACATGACTTAACGTTAAAGGAGCGTGTGTGTGCCTTGCATTCCCGCTGACTGTGGACAGGAAGGAGTCGTGCTGCTGGAGACGGAGCATTTCAATGCCTTTAGGACGGGGGTGTCAAACTCAAGGCCCGGGGGCCAAATCCGGCCCGCGAGTTCTTTTTATGTGGCCCGCAAGAGCTTGCAAAGAATATATTACGTTTATTATACGGTTACATGCCGATTTACAGAAGCACGTTGCCCATAAACTACATGTCCCACAATGCATCTCGTTTTGTGCCATGCGCACTGAAGACACTTGCAATTATTTGCCCTGGACTTCTGCTTTCAGACGTGGTTCATTACTAAGTTATTATCCTATCCCATAATAATCCAATTCAGAGGCAATAATGTAATATAATACATTATTTTATATAATATATATTTATATAGTCTTAAAAGTTACAACCGGCCCTTTGAGTGCAACCATAATGCTAATGTGTCCCGCGATGACATTGAGTTTAACAGCCCTGCTTTAGGACGTTATAGGAGCTGCAGAAACCCTGGTTTAATACAATCTAAAACAGAAGGAAACATCACGTGTCCAAATGTGTGAGGCCCAAAACATCCTTTGTTCTTTACAATGAAAACATTATAAACGAGTTGGTAATGATGGTCCCTTGAACTGTGTTGCTGTTTGTCCACTAGGAGGCGCCAGGGCCTGTTGCCGACTCTCCTCTCTCACATCTTCCAGCATTTTGAATAACATTACCAGACACGACGTTCTGCAGCAGGACCCTGATGTGCTGGTCTCTGTCGGAGCGGGTCTGCTCGTGGTTGAAGCCCAGAGCGTGGAGCAGCTCGTGCTGGACGGTGTTGTGGTAAAGACATCCGCTGCGGGCCAGAGACACCACCTGCTTTCCACCACGACGGCCGACGTAGGACCAGCAGCTGGACAGAGGGAGAGTCGAGTTAGAGCATGCGGAGGCGGGAGGAAAGCTGAGGTCTCAAACTCTACCACATCTTCGCACCCATTCTGGGACTCGATCTGCAGCCATTCGTGGTCGTTGCTAAAGGTGGGTCTGAAGCGGATGCAGGAGATGGAGGAGAAGGACTCCAGTCCACGGGTGATGATGGCCTTCTCGCGGGAGGCTGGGAGGAGGTATAACGCAGGTATCGTTCAACAGACATCATGAGGAACGTTATGTGTGTTTTAGATCACAAAATATGGAAACATGTTCTAGCAGAAACCCAAATCTTATAATGAACCTGAACAATATGTTCCCTTTAATTGAGCTGTTTTGCAGTCGTTGAGAGTTGATCAGCATTAGCAGAGACTCCAGTTGCAACACTTACAGAAGTGGTTGGTGATGTAATAAGGAACGTAGACCTTTCCATCACTGTTCTTTAACCACTTGCAGCCACGGCTGGTGCAGGGGTCGGCGTTTCTCTCTGCCTCGTTGTCGATGGCGATGTCCAGCTCAGTCAGGATGGGCCCATCGTCGGAGCGAACTGAAACACATCGCAGCGCAGCTCAAACTCCTGCCGAGGAGATACTGACGGAAGAGGAGGAGCACGAGGTGCGGCCGCTCACACTCACCCAGATTTGTGTTGGCCCTCTCCAGAATTTCAGACACAGAAAGCCCGTCCGATTCCTTCTCTGCAGAGAGACATCAACAACACGCATGTATTTTGTGTAAACACATCAGCACAAACTGAGCATGTAAAGACTTGAGGTGTGATCTTTAGAGCAGATACATACCGGCCTGCAGGTTCAGCGTGGGGTTAGAGAAAGACACACTCATTAGAAACAGAGAAACCACATGAGCTTATCATTTATAAATCCTCTATTTATCACAAATTCTATGTTTTAGACATGAAAATACAGACAAACGCGTGTTTTTGATGCACTGGACATTTTAAAATGTTGAACCGAACCCGAGCCCTCACTCCTCTTTTGCTTTTTGAGTCCAATAGAAAGAAGAACATGGTGTAATATACACAATGCCTTAATTACGTTTCAGAAAACTTGCGCTAAAATAATATATCTAATATGAAAATGTGTCTTAATATAATTGTTCAACTGGGTATATTGTTGAAAGTATATATTAGTTAAAGAAGAATCTTTACAGAAAGAAATGGAGAACATTCTTAAAAAGTCAGCAACGGTGTAAACCCATGCTAAATATAAATACATTAAAAGTGTTGTTAAACATGTGAGCAGATATCCCCTGCCACTGCTCCTACCTCAGTGTCGGCCCAGCAGCAGGCGGACAGCAGCAGCAGAGCGAGAGCGGAGAACCTGAAGACAGACATCCTGCGGGGGACACACACAGCTTCACTCGGAGCACACACACACACACACACGGGAACACACACTGCAGCAAAGCGCACACTGAACTCACCTTGGATCCTTGGGGTGGATTGGTGCAGAGGAGCTCTCTCCGCAGCTTTTTATCCACGCTCGACTGTCTTCGTGTGCCCAAATATGGACTATCGGGGTTCTAAGAGCGTCAAAGGATCAGCTGAACTCACAGCCTTATCTGCCACTGTGGGAAAAGGGACACGTGTTGCCATCAGACCGTACAACACACACACTGACGAAAGGAAAAAAATACAGAAATTGCATATGTGTACTTTGATAAACTAAAATGGAACTGCAATGGAATGCAGAGGTTTCCTAGCTCACCCTTCATGAAGGCATACATTAACTATTGTGCTTATTAGCGTCCCTATGAGTAGCATGTTGGCTCTCTGTTCGTCTCATTAAAGCACCCAATGACGCCTTATCCGGCACGACCTTATTGTGCGGCCCCAAATGAAGAGTCTTTCCGCATTCCCATGTATGGATAGTGTAACTTGGTTTATAGTTCATGAATTATGAACTTAATATGCTTGGCTTGGTGGTGGCGAAGCCGAGAGGGACTTGGCTTGGCAACTGGAAGGTCACCAGTTCAAGACCAAGTGCTACCGAGGTGTCCCTGAGCAAGGCTCCCCACACTGCTCCCCTGTTCAAAATGGCAGCCCACTGCTCCTAACACTAGGATGGGTCGAATGCAGAGAATCAATTTCGCCCACGAGGGATTAATAAAGTATATCAAATGTGGCTCTGATTAGTACCGCAAGAATGGTCACACATGTCATTTTGGAGAAACCGGCTCGAGTGCGCTAGAATTTGAAAATACACAGCTGGAAGAAATCTGCCACTTCCTTACATAAGCCCCTCCTCCAACACACACGAACCAATGAGGGCACGGGATGAGTGTGTGCCCCGATGGAAGGCTGACAGGCAGGTAGGCCGTCCAGTCACTTTAGCCCTCAGATGATTGGTCGGCTTCCACAGGTGACATTTCTTTATGGATTTGTTGTCAAAGCACTTCAGATATTCATCGCTATCTGGATGTTCAGAGCATTCCATGGAATATAACAACAAGTGTATCTCGAGCCGGTTTCTCAAACTTACCTACCCCACCTTTAATAACGCTTACAAAATGTGATTTATTGTCATATGAAAAAACAGATGTGAAAGTTACATAAGTGTGGTCTGGCTCATATCACGAGCCTTAGACATACTTTGTACAATTGTATTCAATCGCTGTTTCTTGTGTTTCTTTTAACTCGGCCAGGACTTGGCCGGTATACTGATCAGATCAAAGTCAAATATAATGTATATAAATACATGTAAAAAGAGTGTTTAATAATGGTGTTGTTTCTTATTTGTGTTCAACCTACTGCACTGTGAAATGTGGCTTGTTCCCACAGGTGTGTGTGTGTGGTGTGTGGTGTGTGTGTGTGTGTGTGTGTGTGTGTGTGTGTGTGTGTGTGGTGTGTGTGTGCTCAGACTGGAAAGTAAGTGGTTATCCCAGAGTTTGATCAGCTGCGTGTTTCTCCTGTTCATGAAGGCCAAATGGAAAATGGCAGACGGACATGTGATTAAGGTTTGTGAACGAACATGTGTTTTCATTATTTGCATTTAATCACCTCATAAGCGGTCATTTATCAAAGTGAACATTTGGGATTTTTGAATTGTAATGACAATGACATTTTAAAGAAAATATGCCCATTCATGGATCCACATAAAAGTACATTCATGTGTTCAGTATCTGTCACTATCCTAAAAGCAAACCCAGACAAACTCAAATATATGAATACAAATCCATCATCCATCGAACAAGCTAGCCCCGAGTGCATTTATTAAAAAAAACAAAAAAAACGCCAACGTTCGAGTAATGGAGACATTAATAAATAAAACAAAGTCAATGTCACATATAGTTCTAAAATGGGCCAGAGGGCAACATTATCATGGGCGCGGGAAGGGGGGTGCTGAGGGCGCTGAGGGCGCTGCAGCACCCCCTAGCGGCAGGCAGGGGGTGCGGAGCTCCCCTGTCTGAATTATTATTTGACGGTTATTGCTGCTCCCGCTGTGCATCATCTGTGTACTATGGAGCCAATAAATTCCACATTGTTGGTAAAATAATATTTTGGCCTGCCCCGAATGTTTTTTCTGTAGCCCCGGACAATTCTACCTCAATAATATAATACATTAACTGTGCTTTACGTGAACCTCATCATGACACTAGAGAGGACGGCAGGACTGTAATTTCCCGTGTTCAGTGAATACAACAGAGGCAAGACACCAGACCAATCAGAGAGTTGCATGGAAATAAAAGTGTGTGTGTGTGTGTGTGTGTGTGTGTGTGTGTGTGCGCGTGTGTGTGTGTGTGTGTGTGTGTGTGTGTGTGGTGTGTGTGTGTGTGTGTGTGTGTGTGTGTGTGTGTGTGCGCAAATAGCGCATTTAGTTTGTGTGAGAGAGGGAGAGAGAGAGAGACCGGGGCCGTGTTGTTAGCATCTGGTTAGCTAGCTGCTCTAACGGACACACAGATCTGTTGCTGTTGGTTCCACAACCAGCTGGAGGAGGGCTCTCCTCTCAGACTGAAGTTATCTCCGTGGGTCTCAAACGGTTTGGTCACAAATTATTCAAAAGATTATTTCCGCGGCACACTTTCATATGATCATTATAGTTATAAAACAAATAAGAGAATAAAGGAAAAACAGTTATGAAATACTATATGGCAGTAACACAAGAATACAGTTTGAAAGGGGAGTGATTTGTAAAATATCCATAAAGAACATCTGCTTACAGTTGTGCTTCATCTGGGTGCTGAGATGTATCCAGAGATCTCTTCATGTTGCTCTCAAAGTGCACCAGATTGGAGCATCCCCCCGGACCCCCGTAGAGGAGGTGAGGTCGGCTCCCCACTCGTAAAAAAATAGCACTTTACCCCTGCCTATATGCCGTGGTCTGATTATCGAGCCTTCATTGTAACAGTCGCGGGTGTACTGTGTGTCTGCGCGTGGGGAGTGCTTCTGTGCGTGCTCTGTAGTGCCCACTATAGTGTTCACTGGAGTCCAGCACCTCAGCACCCCCACTCAAAATACCTTCCCGCGCCTCTGAACATTATTCACTTTTCTAATGCTTCCATCTTGATGCAAATGCTTCTGTACTTTCTGAGTTACATTTGAATGTGTGGTCTTACTTTTCACCACAGTTAAAGATCTGACTACTTTGTTCACCCCTGGTTCATAGCAAGTTAGAAAAAAACATGCACATTTAGCTTCATTTATCCAAACGTTTTTTTCTTCGCACCGGTTTCAGTGAGGTCTGGATGCAGTGGAATCTGGCAAAAAGACAGTAAACCTGTAAAAACTGCTTGATACTTGTTATGACCGGCTCGTAGGCCAACAACGAAAAGATAACGAGACGAACGCGAGTTTCCAAAAAGCCACGGCACATTTATTGCGGTTGTTCCATATAGTGCAAAAGATGGATGGACGAGGAGAGGATCGCTGTGTTACTCCTTCTGCGGCCGGCTTCGAGAGAGACGGCACCGCCATGTGACTCCGGGCAGCTGGGCTTAGTAGCACCTCGGCTCCGGCCAGATGTCCGCGATCGCGCTGATTGGCCTCTTCAGCTCCACCCCACCGTAAGACCTGTAACACACCAACCCAGTCTCACAAAAAAACGTGTAATAACTACGTTGGTCCACAACGTAGGACGTAGTATTTCTACAAAAACGCCTCTGAAATGGTAGGATCCCTACGTTTTTTTTTCACCATTCATTCCAATGGCTGGCGTCTACGTCACGTGATCTTCACATTTCTCCCTGCAGAAAAATAAAAACATGGCCGAACTTCGTTTTAAAGTTAGTTTGGCCATTAAAATGCGTTTTGATGTCATTTGATGCGAGAAATATGAGTTGTTATTTCAGATCATGTGTGCAGTGGATGCACATGATCTTTAGTTTGCTAGTTATTACGAAGATTACTTCAGGAAATGGTGTCTATACAATGTTTTCATTGTCAACAAGGTGGTTGCTAGGGACGCTGCTATCGATATTATTTCTGTTATGTTGTGTAACTGTTTAATGGTGTTATCTTTATTGCTACCCCCTTCCCCGTCAATGTATAGTGTTGGTCCACAGCGCAAACATATTAGTTTAACAAAATCCGCATCTAAAATTGTGGCATAGTGTGGTGCCGAGAGATGGGAGTCGGAGGCGGGGTATCAAAGGTACAAGCTAGACTTTTATTTAGCATCTCAAACCACATGTAAACAGCTTCATGCCCGGGAAGACACTATAGTGACACCATACTGACACTATAGTGACACCATACGGACACTATAGTGACACCATACAGACACTATAGAGACACCATACAGACACTATAGTGACACCATACGGACACTATAGTGACACCATACAGACACTATAGTGACACCATACAACACTATAGTGACACCATACAACACTATAGTGACACCATACGGACACTATAGTGACACCATACAGACACTATAGTGACACCATACAGACACTATAGTGACACCATACAACACTATAGTGACACCATACAACACTATAGTGACACCATACAACACTATAGTGACACCATACTGACACTATAGTGACACCATACAGACACTATAGTGACACCATACAACACTATAGTGACACCATACAACACTATAGTGACACCATACTGACACTATAGTGACACCATACGACGCTATAGTGACACCATACAGACACTATAGTGACACCATACTGACACTATAGAGACACCATACAGACACTATAGTGACACCATACGACACTATAGTGACACCATACACCACTATAGAGACACCATACAGACACTATAGAGACACCATACAGACACTATAGAGACACCATACTGACACTATAGTGACACCATACGACACTATAGTGACACCATACAGACACTATAGTGACACCATACTGACACTATAGAGACACCATACAGACACTATAGTGACACCATACGACACTATAGTGACACCATACAGACACTATAGAGACACCATACAGACACTATAGAGACACCATACTGACACGATAGTGACACCATACAGACACTATAGTGATACCATACAGACACTATAGAGACACCATACAACACTATAGTGACACCATACAGACACTATAGTGACACCATACGACACTATAGTGACACCATACAGACACTATAGAGACACCATACTGACACTATAGTGACACCATACGACACTATAGTGATACCATACTGACACTATAGAGACACCATACAACACTATAGTGACACCATACAGACACTATAGTGACACCATACAGACACTATAGAGACACCATACAGACACTATAGTGACACCATACAACACTATAGTGACACCATACAACACTATAGTGACACCATACAGACACTATAGTGACACCATACAACACTATAGTGACACCATACTACACTATAGTGATACCATACAGACACTATAGAGACACCACAGACACTATAGTGATGCCACACAACACTATAGTGACACCATACAGACACTATAGTGACACCATACAGACACTATAGTGACACCATACAGACACTATAGTGACACCATACAGACACTATAGTGACACCATACAGACACTATAGTGACACCATACACACTATAGTGACACCATACACACTATAGTGACACCATACAACACTATAGTGACACCATACGACACTATAGTGACACCATACAACACTATAGTGACACCATACTCACACTATAGTGACACCATACAGACACTATAGTGACACCATACAGACACTATAGTGACACCATACTGACACTATAGTGACACCATACTGACACTATAGTGACACCATACAGACACTATAGTGACACCATACAGACACTATAGTGACACCATACAGACACTATAGAGACACCATACAGACACTATAGTGACACCATACGACACTATAGTGACACCATACGACACTATAGTGACACCATACAGACACTATAGTGACGCCATACAGACACTATAGTGACACCATACAGACACTATAGTGACACCATACAGACACTATAGTGACACCATACTGACACTATAGTGACACCATACTGACACTATAGTGACACCATACAGACACTATAGTGACACCATACAGACACTATAGTGACACCATACAGACACTATAGTGACACCATACAGACACTATAGTGACACCATACTGACACTATAGTGACACCATACAGACACTATAGTGACACCATACGACACTATAGTAAATGCAAACTCATCTTCTAGAGTGGCAGCCTGCTGAAGGGTAGATACTTTTTGCTCATTTAAATGAACTACAGTACGCTCTGGTACACAGTTTTTAAATTCCCCCAGCATCATTAGTTCACACATTGAGGTAATGTTATCATCTTTACAAGCTCTACACCACCTGTCAAAGAGGATTTTCTTCTCCCTCGCGAAGTCCACATAAGTCTGGCCAGAAATGTTCTTCAGGCCGCGTAAACGCTGCCTGTAGGCCTCAGGCACAAGCTCATATGCCCTGAGAACAGCACCTTTCACTTTGTCATACACCAAACAATCCTCAACAGAAAGAGAAGAGCAAGCCTCCTGAGCCTTGCCGAATAGCTTGCACTGTACAAGTATGGCCCACACATCTTCTGGCCAGCGCAGGGCAGCAGCAATGCGCTCAAATGCACCAAAGTAGGTTTCCACTTCTGACTCACGAAAGACAGGGACCATCTGAATGTCAAAAGCAGCAGAAGAACCTGACAATGGTTGTGTACCTGAAGAGGTACCAACTGAACCTGTCTGCAGCTCTAGCTGGCGCATCCTGCAAGCTGTGTCTGCATCTAACTTTCTGATCTCCAGCTCCCTCCTGAGCTGAAAATCTCACTTACGCTCCTCCTTCTCCCACTGAAGACGAGCTAACCTCACTTTCAACCTGGCATCTAATTTACACTGAACAAAAATATAAATGCAACACTTTTGTATTTGCTCCCATTTTTCATGAGATGAACTCAAAGATCTAAAACATTTTCTATTTACACAAAATAACCATTTCTCTCAAATATTGTTCACAAATCTGAAAAAATGTGTGATAGTGAGCACTTCTCCTTTGCCGAGATAATCCATCCCACCTCACAGGCGTGGCATATCAAGATGCTGATTAGACAGCATGATTATTGCACAGGTGTGCCTTAGGCTGGCCACAATAGAAGGCCACTCTGAAACGTGCAGTTTTATCACACAGCACAATGCCACAGATGTCGCAAGTTTTGAGGGAGCATGCAATTGGCATGCTGACAGCAGGAATGTCCACCAGAGCTGTTGCCCGTGAATTGAATGTTCATTTCTCTACCATAAGCCGTCTCCAAAGGCGTTTCAGAGAATTTGGCAGTACATCCAACCGGTCTCACAACCGCAGACCACGTGACAGCTGCTGCAACAATCGGTTTGCATAACCAAAGAATTTCTGCTGTCAGAAACCGTCTCAGGGAAGCTCATCTGCATGCTCGTCGTCCTCATCGGGGTCTCCACCTGACTCCGGTTCGTCGTCGTAACCGACTTGAGTGGGCAAATGCTCACATTCGATGGCGTCTGGCACGTTGGAGAGGTGTTCTCTTCACGGATGAATCCCGGTTTTCACTGTTCAGGGCAGATGGCAGACAGCGTGTGTGGCGTCGCGTGGGTGAGCGGATTTCTGATGTCAATGTTGTGAATCGAGTGGCCCGTGGTGGTGGTGGGGTTACGGTATGAGCAGGCGTATTTTATGGACGACGAACACAGTTGCATTTTATTGATGGCATTGTGAATGCACAGAGACACCGTGACGAGATCCCGAGGCCCATTGTTGTGCCATTCATCCACGACGACCATCACCTCATGTTGCAGCATGATAATGCACGGCCCCATGTTGCAAGGATCAATTCCTGGAGGCTGAAAACATCCCAGTTCTTGCATGGCCAGCATACTCACCGGACATGTCACCCATTGAGCATGTTTGGGATGCTCTGGATCGGTGTATACGACAGCGTGTTCCAGTTCCTGCCAATATCCAGCAACTTGGCTCAGCCATTGAAGAGGAGTGGACCAACGTTCCACAGGCCACAATCAACAACCTGATCAACTCTATGCGAAGGAGATGTGTTGTACTGCGTGAGGCAAATGGTGGTCACACCAGATACTGACTGGTTTTCGGAACCCCCCCAGACCCAGTAGCGTGGGGAGACAATTAGAGGAAGCCAATAATACGTCCTTTCTTTTGGGTCGGGGGTGTGGTGGTCAATGCAATAACGTAAACAGATGAGTGATTACAGCACCCGGTATCATTTTACACACATTTGTATCATACATATGCAGGACTTACACACGCCTGTTATCTAACCCAGGGGTTCCCAACCTTTATTGTGCCAAGGACCGGCAGATACATAAAAAAAAATCGCGGACCGGTTGTCAATTTTAACTGATTTTAATATTTACTCACCAGCAGGTAGCAACAGAGGCTCATTGTATGTAACAGCCTGAACAAATACTAGAACAATATGCATCCGAAACATATTAACGTTTAAAAAATAACCGCTGTCGTTTTTTGGTTTTTCGGAAAAACGGAAAACCAAAAAACCGACGTTATTCAGTTTTTTAAACCAAAACGGGAAAACAGATAAATCAACGTTTTGGTTTTGTTTGTATGATTTACGGATAAACCAGTGATGGGAAAACGAGGAGAAGGCGCATTATGAAGGAGGTGTGTGTGTGTGTGTGTGTGTGTGTGTGTGTGTGTGTGTGTGTGTGTGTGTGTGTGTGTGTGTGTGTGTGTTGTGTGTGTGTGTGTGTGTGTGTGTGTGTGTGTGTGTGTGTGTGTGTGTGTGTGTGTGACACTGGCATTTGTTTTCAGAAGATATTATGATAGTGACGTTCGTTCCGGTGCACGTTCGACAGCATTTAGCACTATTAGGTACTACATCGAGATTAAGATCAAACTAATTTATTTGTTCATGGTCATTTGAAAACAAATGCCGGTGTCGGGCAGAGCAGAGCCCCCCACACACACACACACACACACACACACACACACACACCACACACACACACACACACACACACACACACACACACACACACACCTCTTGGTGACTGGACATCTCCTTCATAAAACTAATGAAAAGGGGAGTAATCGGGCAGTTCGATGTGTGTAGAGATGTGTGCAGAGGTGTGTGTGGTTAACACGTGGCAGCCTGCAGTCACTCGCTGTTCTGATGAAGGTAAACACAGCGAAGGCGGTGCGTAAAAAGGCACAGCTCTCGGCGCGCTGGTGCTGCACTTCTCAGAGGCGGAGTTACACGTCCCGCTGCCTCCTGATGCTGCCTGCAGCCATTTCATGAAGTGACGGAGGTTTCCCTTCTATAAACAGCTGCGGGCAGCAGATACCGTGAGAGTCCCGGACATTAATTCATAAATCAAGGCAGACTGGTTTACTCTCCTGTTTTGCCAATCCGGTGCTTAAACAAAGGCAAGGCAAGGCAAGTTTATTTATATAGCACTTTTCAACACGAGGCAATTCAAAGTGCTTTACAAAAAAATGAAAGACATTAAGAAAATGGCATTTAAAATCTGTCATTAAAAAGAAAAGCTAATAAAATAAACATATAGCTCTACACCCCTGGCCGACATGTCCTTAAAATGAAGTCCGAGTTTGAAATACATCTCAAATAATGTATGCACTACCATTTCCCCACTCCAGGCTGAGACGCCGAATCCCTCGGAACATCATAAAAGCCATTTTCAACGGTTATCTGATGAAAGATTTACTAGACTACTGGAGGAAATAATATGACTGGTATAGGTGCGAACATTAAAGGTCCCACGTCATGGTCATTTCCACTGATCATAATTCCATTGTTGAGGTCTACTAGAATAGATTTATAGTGTGCAATTTTCCAAACTCACATTGGTTTCACATACAGCATCTCTGTAAAGTGTGTGTCTTCAGCAGTATTCACTCTCTCCACTAAACGGCTCGTTGCAGCTCTTGCCCCCTCCCTGTGAGCCCAGTGTGCTCTGATTGGTCGGGACGTTGTGAATAGGGAGGAGAAATCAGCTGAGCTGCCTGCACTGAGTGTGTGAGGAAGTCCGTGGATTGGTCAATTGGGGACGACATTACATCATGATGTACCCAGAAGAATCAAATGGACAGTGACGTATCTCCAACGAGGCGTTTTGGGGAGGTATTTTCTGTGTTAGAGTTTTACTCGCTACAGGGTGTACTTTGAGGGTTTTGACTCTGCACACCGTTTACATGCATAAAAACCTTCATAACAACAAGGGGACGGGCAATAACCGGAAAAGCATGACATGTCACCTTGAAACACTTTTTGAAAAAAATATTATAATAAAATATTTTTATATATTTATAATTCTACAAATATTACGATAAACTCACAGCTATTTCGCGGCCCGGCAGTAACACCTCCGCGGCCCTGATCTAACCGACAGGTCCGCACGCACTCTCCAGACAAACTCTAATAAGCATTCATTCACAAACTAAATCAGGAGACCTTTAACGTCTTACGTCCGATTCGCTCCTTTTTTCCTCACAGCTCCAGTTTGGGCATCGTTCGGTCATCAGATTGTATTTGTTGTTGCTGCTGTCGCGGAAGTTTAGTACAATTAGTTTTTATTAAATACTCCAAATCTCCACCCTCCATAATTGCACTTGCTTCAGTTGCTTGCTACTTTCTAACGGCGGTGAGAGTGGACGCTATCTAGGCTATTTTATATCGATTAGATTTATGATTATAAAAGTAGGGTCGACATGTGGATATTATCCGACTGAACAAAACGTGCATTTATCTAACAGGTTTGTTTTCCACTGACCTTATTTGGAGCTATTTTCCAAAATCCTATGGAGAAATCCCATTGCCTTTTTGTCGAGGGAAACCGAGCGCAGCTTACTTCCGGCTTTTAGGACACGTCACTGCAACACTAAATTGATGTGATTTGATTGGATTGCGAGGCAAGGGAAGCCAGCCGCCTCTGGCTTCCCTTGGCATGGCCCTGACCAATCACAGGTTGGCAGGGGCATGACGTGAGCCTTCTCTGATTGGTCAATCCCATTTTTTTTACCAAGGGAAGCCGGCCTCCTCTCGCAACAGAGAGTGCAATCTACTGTTTCACCATAACATCTAGAGGGGAGCCGTTTCACTCTTTGTAAAATACTCAATGAGAATGGGGGAGAGACGGGCCGGCAGCAACACACAACAAAGAATTTCCGAAACTAAACTAGGCCTAAGTGTTTTTATTTATTTATTAAAATTAAAACTACAATCCGAAAAAACAGGGGAAGCCTGGCTTCCCTTGGCCTCCAGGAGAAAACGCCACTGCCCAGACCCCCCCAATAAAGCAAAACTGCACGTTTCAGAGTGGCCTTTTATGGTGGCCAGCCTAAGGCACACCTGTGCAATAATCATGCAGTCCAATCAGCATCTTGACATGCCACACCTGTGAGGTGGGATGGATTATCTCGCAAAGGAGAAGTGCTCACTATCACACATTCTTTCAGATTTGTGAACAATATTTGAGAGAAATGGTTATTTTGTGTTTATAGAAAATGTTTTAGATCTTTGAGTTCATCTCATGAAAAATGGGAGCAAAAACAAAAGTGTTGCGTTTATATTTTTGTTCAGTGTAAATTAAAACATGTGAGGTCATCAGGAGGTTGTTAACATCGCAGATTATCAGCGGATGTTTGCTGGAACTACTTGTTAACAGCGTGTTTCCTGACGGACACACACAGCGTGACTCCAGTCAGGGAGAGACCGGTCTCCAGTCAGCACCGCTGCAGACTCGCTGTTTGGGGGCTTGATAGCCCACTCCCCCTCCACACTCGTCGGTTTGGAACAGCCCTTAATGTGGCGAACACTCCGCGCGAACTTGCAAACGGAGGGGTAGGGTGTAGGGGGCGGTTTGGGATTGGGCCGAGATGTCCTTCAACATGGCGCGCTGAAATCCATTTCCGGAGGAGGGGAAATTAGTGAAATGAGAAAGGGCCTCAGACGTTTTTAATGAAGTGAGTGTGATGGACAGATCAAAGTGACCTTAGAGAACAATGCTGAGAATCTACCTGCATAATACTGAGATACATTAGATAACTTTTTATTATGTATCACCTTTACTGTATTTATGTAGATGGCACTTCTCAGGAAAAAGGGACTTTATGTATTAATATCTTGCTGGGTTTATGCAAGAGGCAAACATCTCAGGAAAGTGCAGTTCCTTTGTTCTTTTTGTGTATTATTTTTCCCTTTTTTAAAAAAAAATCCCGTTTGCTGTGTTTATGAAAAACATACAGGAAGTTGATTTTATTTTTACTTTTTTCGGATACAGAAGTTGCACATGAGCTCCCATTATAAATATGTTCAGAAAAGTCATCGTTTAAACTCTTAACCACATTTTAAAATCCTGCTTTTTGCAGTTCTCCTGTCATCCACCAGGGGGCAGAGCTGCTGTGTAATGTAAAGATGGGAATGGAAAACAATTGATTCTTCTTATGCAGATTTGGAAAGATGACATGTTATCCATCTAAACAAATAGGGTTTCATCATTTGAATCGTTATACAGTCAAAGAACACCTCTGTATGTCTTTAATTTCTATGAAGAAAATAATTGTAATTTATTTAATGTTCACAATATGTTTCTCCGTCTGCAATGCTTTGGTACATTTGTATTTTGACCGTTTCTCCAAACACTGACTTTTTTTCGAAAGCTTCAAACTTTCACGTATTGATGAAAAACATAGATTTCAGATTTTCAAAAAAATTCTGTACATTTTCTCAAAATCTCAAAATTCGGACTTTTTCATCAAAAATTCTGCCTTTTTCTAAAAATCTCAAAAATCTGTATATTCTCAATTTTTTTAACTTTTTTCACAAAATACTGACTTTGTCAACATTCTGTCTTTTCACAAAATTCGGACTTCTCAATATCTCAAATGTTGACTGGTTAAAACTGAAGATTGGTAAAAAAATGTTATCAGGACTGAAGTAGCTCCACACAGTAAACATAATGTATCATTTCTGCGGAGACACTACTGGAATACGTTTTCTTTTTCAACGGCAGTGGATGACCCGCTTTATTTCACAGACGCATTTCTCCACCACGAACAAAAGGAAACGAGACAAGTGTCAATAAAAACCTTTATTATTTTCTTTTTGTCGTTGGGTTTTTCCCTCAAGTTTATCCTGACCCCTCCTGACCCAACCCCCACACATTCCTCTACTGAATCCTCCGGACACGAACAACCTCTACGATCAAAATAACCCCAACACAAACCAGAAGAGGGGATTCAAAACACGGAGGAAGCTACCGACTAGAAATGAAACTACACACACATGGAGTGTTGACAAACCCAGGGCTTTGAGAGCAAGCGTGAATCTTCAGAATCCGAAAGCACCGGCGAGGGGTCGTGTATTTACATAGCTGCAGCTTTCTGAGTTTTGTTCGACGCTTTCTACACGACACTGTGGGGAAACTACGGGAATCATTGGGGTTATTACAAGCTCATACATTCAAGCTATACATATATATATATAACTATGTACACAAAGTATAAATAAAACCACCAATTGAGAACCCAGAGATTATATTTTATACATATTCAACACCAAAGAGAAAAAGAACTGTAAAAAGGGGGACGCAGTCATCCTGGTTTCATCTAACGCTACGGATTAGGGGGATCCAATCAAGCAAGTGCTCAGTTTGGAGTAGTTGTTTAAAGCGCTCCGCTGTGGGGGTAAAGACACACTCAAGTAGAGACGGGACATATTGTACAAAGCCCCCCACCCACCCTCATCCCAACACACTTCATAATTCACGCTTGCTCTTAAAGGATTTACTGCCAATTACAACACCCTTTGCTCAAATCTGTATTCCTTAATTAACGTGACTGTACATTCTTCCACGCTTTGAGCAGAGAGCCGTTAACAGACAGGAAGTCCACAGTTATTTTGATCATAGAGGCGACACAGGTCGTTAATGAAAATAAAAATAAACTACAAGCAGCAGGAGGAGGAGGAGGGACCAAAGATTTAAAGGGCCAGTACCTTTTTTTAAATGGTCGACTCTAAACTGGAGTGTTCGTTAACGGGAGTGAAGCGCGCGCGTTGCTGCGACTTTAGATGTTTGATATCCCTTAATTCCCTTTGAATGTCACCGCCTGGTCGTAGGAACACAGCTGCGGTTTATAGCGAGTCCACTGCGGGTTACACGTGTTTTAAAATGGCCCTTCTTTAGAGGATTAAAAAGCGTACTGTCTCTTTAAATCCCTGGATGTTTCCTCCGCCCCTGCAGTCCTGACTTTAAGCCCCGCCCCCCCCACACCTGTGCTCAGGTGTTCAGCCTGACTTGGCCCCCACCAGAGCCATCAGTCCGTCCGTGCTCATGGACTTGGGGCGCTCCAGAGGGAAGCCCAGCGCCCGGCTCCACACCAGCTGAGCGAGCACACCGAGAGCCCGGGAGACTCCGAACAGAACCGTGTAGTAGTTCATCTCAGACATCCCATAATACTGCAGAGAGGAGAGGGGGAGGTTACTGTCAGATATGCAAACCGATAACATTAAGAGAGATACCTGAGGAATTCAACAACTTTATCTCATCACAATATGGACGAGTGCAAAATTATTAAAAAGGTTAATTATGAGCTACTTAAAAAGGTAGGTAGGTAATTTTGGAGGAAGCAGCTCGAGTGCGCTAGAATTTGAAAATACACAGCCGGAAAAAAAATCTGCCACTTCCTCACAGAGCCCCTCCCCCAACACACACGAACGCGCACACGACCAATGAGGGCACGAGATAAGTGTGTGCCCCGATGGAAGGCTGACAGGCAGGTAGGCCGTCCAGTTACTTTAGCCGGGCCGAGGCAGATGATTGGTCGTGCTTTTTACAGCGCCACGGCTTCCACTGACGACGTTTTTTTAATGTATTTTTTGTCAAAGCACTTCAGATGTTCATTCATTCCATGGAATATAACAACAAGTGTATCGCGAGCCGGTCTCTCAAACTTACCTACCCCACGTTTAATGGAGCTTTAGAGATATCCCAGGCTACTCTGTCTCTCTGTCTGTCTCTCCCTCTGTCTGTCTGTCCGTCTGTCTCTCCCTCTGTCTGTCCGTCTGTCTCTCCCTCTGTCTGTCCGTCCGTCTGTCTCTCCCTCTGTCTGTCTGTCTGTCTGTCTGTCTCTCCCTCTGTCTGTCTGTCCGTCTGTCTCTCCCTCTGTCTGTCTGTCCGTCTGTCTCTCCGTCTGTCTGTCTGTCCGTCTGTCTGTCTCTCCCTCTGTCTGTCTGTCCGTCTGTCTCTCCCTCTGTCTGTCTGTCCGTCTGTCTCTCCGTCTGTCTGTCTGTCCGTCTGTCTCTCCGTCTGTCTGTCTGTCCGTCTGTCTGTCTCTCCCTCTGTCTGTCTGTCCGTCTGTCTGTCTCTCCCTCTGTCTGTCTGTCCGTCTGTCTCTCCCTCTGTCTGTCTGTCCGTCTGTCTCTCCGTCTGTCTGTCTGTCCGTCTGTCTGTCTGTCCGTCCGTCTGTCTGTCTGTCCGTCTGTCTCTCCCTCTGTCTGTCTGTCCGTCTGTCTCTCCCTCTGTCTGTCTGTCCGTCTGTCTCTCCCTCTGTCTGTCTGTCCGCCTGTCTGTCTGTCCGTCTGTCTCTCCCTCTGTCTGTCCGTCTGTCTCTCCCTCTGTCTGTCTGTCCGTCTGTCTCTCCCTCTGTCTGTCTGCCTGCCTGTCTCTCCGTCTGTCTCTCCGTCTGTCTTAAAGACTTAAAACATATCGTTCTCGACAGATATCGGCAAATAAAATGACGACGGGAGTCACAGAAGTTGAGATGTCTTGCTAGTGAGTGGAAGAGGTCCATTGCCTGCTTTGTATGGATTTATGATGGACCAAATCGGCCATTTTGAAGGAGTAGAGCACTGTCTGAAGGCGGTGGGTTCAAAGTGACTCAAGCAGCTGCTGCAGGATTCCCCCCCCCAGTGAAGAGAGTGGTTTAGCTTCTAAAGTCTGACGTGTTGCTGCTGATTGAGTTCGCAGAGTGTCAGCGGTAGAAAGACGTTTTACAAATCCCTTCAGTCCGAGACAAATCCACATAAACTCCTTTTGTGAATCTGCATTGTTCATATTTAACCGTTCGGGCACAACGCCGCAGTGTTTTGATTGTCCTCCCCTGCAGCAGATGATCATGAATGTGTAATATGAAACCCGTCTCACCTGCAGCAGCACCCCGCTGTGGGCGTCCACGTTGGGCCAGGGGTTCTTGGCCTTGCCCTGCTCCAGCAGCACGTTGGGCACGATCTTGTAGAGCTGAGCCACCATCTTGAACAGCGGGTCGTTGGGCAGGTGCTTCAGAGCAAACTCCCGCTGGCAGGTGTAGCGGGGGTCCGTCTTCCTCAGGACGGCGTGGCCGTAACCGGGGACAACCTGCAGAGAGAGAGAGAGAGAGAGAGAGAGGGGAGAACATATGAAATACTTCCTGCTTCTACTTGGAAAATATAATTATTTGTTAAAAACGGAGCAACAGATTATTAAAATACATTTTCTCAACTCAACTGTGAATCTTGGCGTCGCATGTTTATTAACAGTTATTACTCATAATGAAATAAGAAAAGACACAAGCTCTGCATACAGTAATCATCATCATCATCATCATCATCATCATCATCATCATCATCATCATCATCATCATCATCATTAAAACAAATAGTTAACTCAAATATAGCATATTTGAGATAACTATTCGTTTCGTTTCAAATAACTATTCAAATATGCTATATGCCTTGGAGAGTATCTGCATATCCCTGCCCTCATGCCAAAGGAACTGCACACTGAATATGTGTCGCCGTCTGATGTCCGTCTGGACCGCTGCGTAAAGAGGAGGGTTTCTGCCCCGTTACTTCTCCGCTGCGTTCTTGGCCCAGTTCCAAACCGTATGCGGCTCCAATCGAGCGGACTTCTTTCTGCAGATGTGAGCGTCCTTAACAGCGGTCAGTAAGTGCTTGGCAGCGGTCTGTACTACTGGATTAACAACGTGTCATGTGTTCTGAATCGACCAATCAGAATCGAGTATTCAACTAAGCCATGTAATAATGCCACTCAATATATCCTTGGATGTTCCTTTAAGTTATACGCGTTTGCTCTCCAATTCCCACCACTCCTTTTTTGTTATCAATATAATTTATTCATCCCAGAAACGGCGTGTGTTTTCAAAAAGGTCAACAACTGTTTGCTCAATCACCGAAATACCCCGTGCTCAAACACAAACATACAAATGGGCCCAACAGACCAGGGTTGGAGGAGGTGCTCATTTACCCGTCCAGACTTGAGTGTGTTCCAGATGTAATCCCTCATCTTCTCGTCAGAGACTTCTCCTCCCAGCTCCTTCTGCAGCGCCGTCAGCCACACCAGCACCTCCTACACACACACACACACACACACACACCACAAGTTATTAACGTGATAAAACTGTGAGTACATTCATGCTAAATAATAGGGATGGGAATGATTAATCGAATATTCAAAATGATTCAGGTATTCGAATGCGAGTTATGAATATTTTTTTTAGTGGGAGGGGTGCCTAAATTGAGAGCGGTCGGAAGCCATTATGTTTTAAGCATGAAAGCTGTAGTGCTATAGCCGTCGACTTGGGTTCTTTATTGAAAACAATGTTTTTATTACATTTAAAAATAGATATGTAAATTCGGTTAACCGTTTTTTTTGTGGGTCGAATATAAAAATTGCTTTCAAATTCCCATCCCTACTAAATAAGTACACCGTTATGACTTCCATGATACCATCTGAGCCACTTGTTGGTTCAAATATCAGAGCAGCGGAAAGTATTCCACACATTCAGTTTCATGCTTTAAAGAAATCCCTTTACTACGAAACCATCGCATGTTTAACCATCATCAGCACGGGAGCAAATCAGACGTTGAAGTGAGCGAAACGGGAGCGTCCGTCACGACCAACCAGCTGGAAATAAAATTGACGGCAAGATGTATTAAAGGAGCTCAATGAGGCCGAGATAATGCAAACAGGAGGAGAGGATTTAACAGCCGGTGAACTCCGAATGAAGCTCCACAGCAGGTGAGATTCATCACATCAGGATCTTTAAAAGAGTCCGGTAGTTTCCTATCCCTGCACTATTTCTTAATGCCTTTCATTTTTGTAAAGCACTGTGCCTTGTGTTGAAAGGGGCTGTATTAATAAACTTCCTACTTAATCTACGACATCATGTTGGGAGACATGTTTCCCCCTTCAGTGAAATGCAATGTGCGGGTGGTACGGACCTGGTTGGCGAGGCCGTGCAGAGGGCCGGCGAGGCCGTTCATGGCGGCGCTGAAGGACAGGTAGGGGTCGGACAGAGCGCTGCCCACCAGGTGGCTGGTGTGAGCGCTGACGTTCCCTCCTTCATGGTCACTGAGGGAGAACAGGGATACATTCAAACCCAGCTACGTGCTGTACCTGTGTGTAGTGTGTGTACATGTGTGTGGTGAGGCAGTGTGTGTACCTGTGTGTAGTGTGTGTACCTGTGTGTAGTGTGTGTACCTGTGTATGGTGAGGCAGTGTGTGCACCTGTGTATGGTGAGGCAGTGTGTGCACCTGTGTGTGCAGTGTGTACCTGTGTATGGTGAGGTAGTGTGTGTACCTGTGTGTGCAGTGTGTACCTGTGTATGGTGAGGTGGTGTGTGTACCTGTGTGTGCAGTGTGTACCTGTGTATGGTGAGGCAGTGTGTGTGCAGTGTGTGTACCTGTGTATGGTGAGGTAGTGTGTGTACCTGTGTATGGTGAGGCAGTGTGTGTGCAGTGTGTGTACCTGTGTATGGTGAGGTAGTGTGTGTACCTGTGTATGGTGAGGTAGTGTGTGTGCAGTGTGTGTACCTGTGTATGGTGAGGTAGTGTGTGTACCTGTGTATGGTGAGGTAGTGTGTGTGCAGTGTGTGTACCTGTGTATGGTGAGGTAGTGTGTGTGTACCTGTGTATGGTGAGGTAGTGTGTACCTGTGTATGGTGAGGTAGTGTGTGTGCAGTGTGTGTACCTGTGTATGGTGAGGCAGTGTGTGTGCAGTGTGTGTACCTGTGTATGGTGAGGCAGTGTGTGTGCAGTGTGTGTACCTGTGTATGGTGAGGCAGTGTGTGTGCAGTGTGTACCTGTGTATGGTGAGGTGGTGTGTGTACCTGTGTGTGCAGTGTGTACCTGTGTATGGTGAGGTAGTGTGTGTGCAGTGTGTGTACCTGTGTATGGTGAGGTAGTGTGTGTACCTGTGTATGGTGAGGCAGTGTGTGTACCTGTGTATGGTGAGGCAGTGTGTGTACCTGTGTATGGTGAGGTAGTGTGTGTACCTGTGTATGGTGAGGTAGTGTGTGTACCTGTGTATGGTGAGGTAGTGTGTGTGCAGTGTGTGTACCTGTGTATGGTGAGGTAGTGTGTGTGTACCTGTGTATGGTGAGGTAGTGTGTGTGCAGTGTGTGTACCTGTGTATGGTGAGGTAGTGTGTGTGCAGTGTGTGTACCTGTGTATGGTGAGGCAGTGTGTGTGCAGTGTGTGTACCTGTGTATGGTGAGGCAGTGTGTGTGCAGTGTGTGTACCTGTGTATGGTGAGGTAGAGCCTCATGAGCTCAGTGAACTGGGAGTCGTTGTATCCCAGCATGTTGCTGAAGTTGTGGGACCAGTCCAGGTTGGAGTCGATGGCTCCGATGCTGCTGCCCTCACGGTAAAGGTTACGGTAGATCTTGGCAGCGATGCAGGGCAGCTTCGCAATCAGATCCATGGAGTCCTCATACACAAACTGAGGGGAGCAGCACAAGGGGGTTAAAGGAATTAAAGAGCAAAGCATCCGATGGTCGAGCGGGTACTATTTCAGTTTTCTGGCTCTCCAAAATCCAGGTTCTTTCCGGGCCAACAACCGGGCTGAGTCGGGCTGAGTATGCTAAACTAGAGAGAGAATCGCTGGCAAGGGGGCTACAACTACAACAAGATGAACATATTTGACCGTGATTTAATTGTAATACACGTTTCTAAATGATGCCGAAGTAACAACATACTGATACCGGTTAGTAAGAACCATGAATTAATGCTTTGACCAGTCTGCAGACAGACGGCAGGCGAACAACCCTTTAAAATGCGTGTTTTCTAAATGTAGCCTGGCTAAACTAACCTGTCGCTGCTCCGTCCACGCTCACAGCAACGGCCTACAGACATAAATGAAGCAGCGACTGTATTCTCCATGACACAGGCAGTCTGTGGTTTGTACTTGTGTAACTTCTGTCTAGTTTCTGAACAGATACGAGGAGCTGTGAGCTCTGAGGGCTAACGGCTAACGTTGGTTTTGTGGGGTTCGCATTGAAGATGACGTCACGGCTCCGCCTACATTGCGTTGCTATAGTTACTGCCCCAGCTACTAAACTGTAATGGAGACACAGCATAAAGTGAGCCTGTCCTAACGAGGTGGAAATGCGCCATAAGAGGGTAGGGGGGTGTAGGGGTAGCATTCAACCTTGTATAATTCCCTGTAATGTAAAGGATTCAAACTGTTCTCCTTTACCTCAACAGAACATTCATGCACTCAAAGGGTTTACAATTAAAGTTGAAATAAAGAACATGCATCTAAAAAGCAGAGTTGTATTCATCAATCCCCAGATGACGGTGTTGAAGCCAAATCACACATTTTAAAGTTTCAAAGGGCGCGGCCGGATCAAACTAAAGTATACCTTGCTTCGACTTCCCGATTAGACAACGTTAGTTTTACTTTGAGTTGGGAAACTACAGGCAAGATCTTCAGAATTGGTTTGCCACCCGCTGCGTTACTCGCGTGTCTGCAGTCAGTGTTTGCCATCAAGCTCCTGCTCTCCCCGAGTCTCTCCGAGTCTCCATTGCTTCAGAAGTTTCCATCACACGTGACATTTGATGGTTTGAACTCACCTCCCAGTACTTGGACTTGTGCACCCCCTCGGAGTAGGCGCGGGCGAAGCTGCTCTCGCTGTTCAGAGCCGTGATGGCAGCGCTGAACTGGGACATGGGGTGCAGGTTGGTGGGGAAGTTATCCAGCATGGTGACCACGTGGGAGGGGAGGGCCGCCCTCTTAGCCCACTCTTTGGAGACCCAGCTCACCTGAGGGACAGAACACACACTGTTAGAGGGGAACACACACAGTTGGAGAGGAACACACACAGTTGGAGAGGAACACACACAGTTGGAGAGGAACACACACAGTTGGAGGGGAACACACACCGTTACGGCCCCTACACACGGCGGCGTGCGTTGCCGCTTCAACGCTTCTGCCAATTCACTTTGAATGGGGTGACGTCACGATTCGCCGAACTGCATTGCGGGAGCAAAGCGTAGCTTCTCTCGAGGTGCTCGCTGCAAAAGTAGAGCAATGTTCTACTTTTACCGCCTCGACGGAGGCGTCAGCCAATCAAATCCCTCGTATGTAAATCTGACAGTACAACCAGTAGCCAATCAAACCGGGTGTATGTTGGGAGAGCCAGACCGCAGTTATTTCCCATATGTCAACAAAAGGAGGAGAAAATGATCGTGGCGGTTGGGAACATACAGGGACACAAACCGGAGGAGCCAGGCATGGGGGGAGGGGGCAGAGACAGTGGGGGGAACTGGGAGGTTTTCACTTGTTTGGGGAGTTTATATCCAGTGTATTTCGTTTGAATGGACAGCTAGCAAGCATAGACAGTATATTTAGCCAGCATGGATGTAGCATGAATGCTTTGCTTTGTATGTCTGGGGCGGGACATTCATGTGGTTGGTTGTTGGTCGGCTGCTCGCGTCGATTCCCCAAGCTCAAGACACGCCCACCGCCAAGCGGCAACGCACGCCGCCGTGTGTAGGGGCCGTTAGAGGGGAACACACAGTTGGAGAGGAACACACACAGTTAGAGGGGAACACACAGTTGGAGGGGAACACACACAGTTGGAGGGGAACACACACAGTTGGAGGGGAACACACACCGTTGGAGGGGAACACACACCGTTGGAGGGGAACACACACCGTTGGAGGGGAACACACACCGTTGGAGGGGAACACACACCGTTGGAGGGGAACACACACCGTTGGAGGGGAACACACAGTTGGAGGGGAACACACAGTTGGAGGGGAACACACCGTTGGAGGGGAACACACCGTTGGAGGGGAACACACCGTTGGAGGGGAACACACCGTTGGAGGGGAACACACCGTTGGAGGGGAACACACAGTTGGAGGGGAACACACAGTTGGAGGGGAACACACAGTTGGAGGGGAACACACAGTTGGAGGGGAACACACAGTTGGAGGGGAACACACAGTTGGAGGGGAACACACACAGTTGGAGGGGAACACACACAGTTGGAGGGGAACACACACAGTTAGACTGGAACTGAAATATCCTGCTCTTACTACATCATGTACAGTTTCATCCCAGAGCCCAACACACACCTGAACTAAGAACATCCATAACATTCACCTGTTCATGCAACTTACACATTATGTATCACTGGTATTTAGACTCTTATGGCACTACTTCCATTTGATTGTATTTACTTGCACTCTTGTATCCGTGTTATTGTGTTGCTCTGTTGGAGGAGCCTGTGACCTCAGATTGTCATTACTACACTGTAGCTATGTACATCCTGCTCTGACTGCATCAAGCACATAGTTTCCTTTGTTTTATTTGCACCATTTTATTGTAATTTCCTTCCCGTTTCTTTATGTCGTAATTAAAATATGTGTTGGAGGAGGAGCCTGGGACTTCAGATCTTCATTTGTAAAAACATTTATTATAGTCAAAGTACGTCCTTAATTTTCATGAAGAAAATAACTTGACTACAATATTATTTAAGATAATACAAATTATTTTATTATATTTATTGTATTATTGTTCTCGTTCCCTATATACTGTGACCATGACCGAATGGGGTAAGGTATTTTTCTTTCCTTAAAACAGACAACTATCTTTGTACAACATTCAATGAGTTGAAGATGTCATGTCGGCAAAACAAAAACAAAAACATAAAAGACCTTTATGTTATTAGTAAATGTTCCATGTGTATATATATCAGACTTCAAAATGTCCTCAGTATTTATCTAATGCTAGAGATTCTTCTGAATACTAAAATAAACCGCAGCAGAATAGCAGTAGAAGAAGCCTTCCGAGTAAATCGCCAGAACGCCGACACCTCCTCATCTGCACCGCTCCAATGTTGTTCTCTCTCCGTTGGTGCGTGGGGCTAATGCTAATAATGCTAATAATGCTAATGCTAATAATGCTAATAATGCTAATGCCAGCAAATAAAATGGCGGCTTCACAAAACGTTTCAGAGTCTTACGGGCCGTGGTTTGCAATCCCCCCAGCCAATCAGACATAGGCACTTTTTTCTCCCCAGGAAAGTCCCACCTCTCTAGCAGGCACTAAACATGGGGGCAAACGTTTTCTGAACCAAGTTCTCTTTTTGGTGTGAACGCAAAATTCCAGGCACTATCGGAACCAAACGGGGAAGTACGGGGAAAAGTACTCCGGTGTGAACGCGCCTATTATCTTGTCTCTAAGTGAAGCATCAGAGTACTTCTCTCCGACAAATGCAGATGTTTTGGTTGTACATTTAGAACAACAACACTGAGCAGTTCATTTTAAAAGGTAGAATGGAAATAGTTTGCCAAGAAGAACCTTTTAAAGTCAATATCAGATGCAATAAAGTTCAGAATATGGATATAAGAGGTGAGGCAATACTGAAATAGGTAGCCGTCAGATAAAAGTGTTATCAGTGCGATTATCCTCTTCAAGGCGAACGGTAGCAGAGGTATTTAGAAAAAGACAGACTGAGATGTGTTCCCTGGTTATAAAACAATCTGTAGTCTATAGGAGGCTGTGACCTGGAGATAAAACGGTCGTAATAAAATGCGTTCAGAACTAGGTCAGGCTCGGAGCAGCTTTGCAGAATTAGGTCACAAAGAAAATGGTTTTATTGGCCAGACTTTTACCTCATCAGAATAAAGATAAACGGCTGAGCGAAACCATGACGACACGAGTCTCTCACAACGGCCTCTCCTGTTAGAGATGCAAGCTTTCAGTGAGGGGCCATGTCCCGGGCTGCCCTCGACTGGAGTGTTTTCTACTCGGCCATTAGTCGGCAATTAGTCGACTAATCGTCGCACGTTTATGATACATTGCGGTTATAAATATATCTTTTTTATTTCAGAGCGTTACTATACGTTGTGCTTCACATAAGATAATGAACCTTTGGAGTATAAATTAAATGCATGAGAGTCACAGCGCACGGACGCAGCGGTGTGAACAGCAGACGCTCCAAAAAGGATTCTTATTGTGTGCGTGACATTAACAGTTATGATTACCCACAAAGACAAGCCGTTACACACGACATGCATCCTGATCAGAGCCACGAAGAAACAGCACATCCATCCATCGCTCCATCCATCCATCGATCTATCTAGCTATCCATCTACATCCATCCATCTATCCCTCCATCCATCCATCTCTCCATCCATCCATCCATCTATCCCTCCATATATCGCTCCATCCATTCATCTATCTATCCCTCCATCCATCCATCTATCTCTCCATCTATCCCTCCATCCATCCATCTACATCCATCCATCTATCGCTCCATCCATTCATCTATCCCTCCATCCATCCATCTACATCCATCCATCTATCGCTCCATCCATTCATCTATCCCTCCATCGCTCCATCCATCTCTCCATCCATCTATTAGATGAACAATTAAACATTTCTTGTTTTTGGGAGGGGTGCCTAAATTGATTACATATGATCAAATGGAATAATTCAATGTATACGACAGTGCCATAGCCAAGTGTGTTAGGTCTAAAGGTGTGTGTTGCTCCGCTCGCCGGTCCTTCCAGCTGAGAGGGTCTTCTCTACAGCTGGCCTGGTTGTGACCCGCCTCTCCCCCGAGTAGACATGCTCATATTCTTAAAGAAGAATGAGTATTGAATAGCTGCATTCTGTGCATAGGCCCTGTTACAGGTTGTTGCTCTCTGTTGTCACGGGTTACCCAACCCGTTATGTTGTTCGTGTGTGATCCCTCTTTCATTTAAAAACCAAGTTATGTTTTAAGCATGAAAGCTGTAGGCCTATAGCTGTTAGCTGTTTAAACTGTGATCACCAGTTCAATGCATTCGACTTGGTTTCTATACTTATTTAAACATGTATTTATTAGTTGTTCAAAATAAAATGTCTCCTTTTTCTCTCTAAAAATCTTTTCCCGCATTTTTTTTGTATAGGATATGTACAGTTTTTTTTGGGGGTTGAATATTCGAATATACATTTGCTTTCAAATTCCCATCCCTACTATCTATCCATCCATCTATCTCTCCATCCATCCATCTATCTATCCATCCATCTATCCATCCATCCCTACCATCTATCTATCTATCCATCTCTCCATCCATCCATCTATCTACATCCATCTCTCCATCCATCCATCCATCTATCTATCCATCTCTCCATCCATCCATCATCCATCTCATCCATCCATCCATCCATCTATCCATCCATCTATCCATCCATCCTACATCCATCTCTCCATCCATCATCCATCCATCCATCTCCATCCATCCATCTATCCATCTCATCTATCCATCCATCCATCCATCTCCCATCCATCCATCTATCTATCCATCTCCATCTATCCATCCATCCCTACCATCTATCTATCCATCCATCTATCCATCCATCCATCCATCACATATGATTAAGTTCCTCTTAATCATCATCCCTCATTCTGCAGGAAAATGTAATTTAGGAAACGAGACGAAGTGGAGATACGATCTGACGAGCCCCGACAGACGGATGCAGATAATGAACAGCTGTGAACTCCAGCTCCCCTCCTCTCATTAAACCTCCACAGCAAAATGCTCGTCTCACCTGCTCCTCGGTGGGCACCTGTCCTGTGATCAGCAGCCAGAAGAGACCCTCGGGCAGCGGCTCCTCTCCTCCGGGAGCTTTGGGCAGCAGACCCTGACATTCTGGGATGCTGTAGCCACGGAAACGGATACCCTGCGTTTTCATGGAGACAGACATGTATTGTTATCGTGCACTTTTAAATGCAGCTTATATTCTTTTATTTCTTACATGCTAGTTTTCTCATCTCGTTTGCTCGCATGGATAGCTGAAACTATACATGACAATAAAAACATCTTATCCCGGCTGGATTATTGTAACTCCATTCTCACTCGTTTTCAAGTCACCTCTGACCCGTCTACAAATGATCCACTAGGTCCAGCAGGAGGACTCACATCACACCCATCTTAAGATCTTTACACACTCATGTTAAGGTTCTCGTTATCACGTATAGAGCCCTGCATGGACAAGAGTACTTAAGTGACCGTCTCCATCCCTTTATCACCAGTAGGTCACTCAGCTCTTCTACTGGCTGTCCCTCGCTCTCAAACTAAAAAGGTGACCGTGCTTTTTGAAGTAGTGGCTGGTGATTGTGGATGATTTGATTTCTGTTGGCTCACAGGATGAGTTACGACATGCTGCTCTGCGTCTGAAGGCTCTCAGAGGAATCGGGGTAAGTGCCTCAGAGTGAGTTGCACTTATTAAAGCAGCTTGGAGCCAAACTGACCTCATCAGGATCCAGAACGGAGGTCTCGTACACCAGACCCTTCATCCCCCGCATGCCTCCGTACACCTGGGGACACAGCAGAGGACAGAGACATTAGGACATGGAGGAGACATTAGGACAACAGAAATAACACATAGCACGCATTTTATTCGCACAGCGGAACGTTTCTCACTGGATGAGTTTCAGGGCGTACCGATTATACTGGAGCACCAACTAGCGTTCATGACTTCAGCATGGGACTTCAAACAACAACAAACCACGGTGATCAATAGTCAAACATGAACGAACAAGCTGATGAGACCGCTTTGGTCGGACGGTGGATGGGACATGTTGTTTTCAAAAACGGACGGGTGGAAGTGTCGACAAGAGCACGGTTGTGTGCAAATTATGCAAAAAAGAATGTGCATATCACCGCAGCACATCAAGCCTAAAGTATAACCTAAATGCAAAGCATGTAGCAGCTAGCGTGTAGCAGCTAGCGTGTAGCAGCTAGCGTGTAGCAGCTAGCATGTAGCAGCTAGCATGTAGCAGCTAGCGTGTAGCAGCTAGCGTGGACGTTAGCCCGACTCCGAGTGCAAGGAACCACACCCTGACCCGACCCACACTCAACCAGAGGACTGGTTTCAGGGCCAGGATGAGTCAGTCCACGTCTGAGAGAGTAACCAGCTCCCTGGCTCTCTGGACTGCACTCGACTGTAGACCACCTGGAGTCACATCCATGTGGAAACTGCTTCTCACCGTTCTCAGGTCAAATATGTATATTTGATTAAAAATGCGATTAATTTCGATTAATTAATTACAAAGCCTCTAATCAATTAGATACATTTTTTTAATCGAGTCCCGGCTCTAATAATAATATCTATTTTCGGTTTCTGTATGTAATATGTATAAAATAATATGTATGTTCTGGAAATAAAAGTAATATATCTAATAAAAAATAAGATTTTCTGAGAAATAAAATATGTTGGGCGTAAAAACATTTTTTTGGTATTTCTTTCCTAAAAACCTCAAAATAATGACTTTCTTTCAAAGAACAAAAAAAAACTCAATCTCAAATGCTTTCTCATGTGGCCGTAATTCTCTCCTGTCTATCTCCAATCTAGTCTAATACACAGAAGTTAGTGCTCTTTGAAAGGCTGCATGAGTATATGTTATCGCGCTGTAGTGTCCTTAACGGGTCTGAAAAATGTGGTTTATGGATATTATATTCTTTCTGGAACACCACAAGACGTTATCGTGACCGGCCTGTAATCCACACTGAAACGCACTACGAAGTGGATAAGGTGTGTACGTTAGCTGGGTAGATGTTAAAATGTGAGCTTCCGCTTCAGCTTTTACGAGGCGTTTTGAAATGTAACGGATATGTTGGCGTCTGCTAACCGTGTCGACGGTTCAGGAGGCGTTTAGTGTCTCCTCTGATATAGAAACAATAAATAAAGTTTGAGGTTAATAATCGGAGTTTCCCCGCACGCCGTTCGGCTGCCGCTAACGTTAGCTCAGATCCAGGTACCATGAGTTAAAAAGCACCAAGACGTGGCTTAAAACTGGAACAGAAGTACGTTTATGACCACTTCTGTCAGCTAGCGTATGCTCACAGGAGACACTGGATTCAAGTTCATTACAATGAAACATTTCTCTGAAACCACTCGACTGATATTGCATATTTAAAATGATGTGTACCAGACAAAGATATTGAACCGTGGCGTTCGTCTCTCACCATGTCGACGTTGATCTGGCCTATGTTGGTTTTGCCGTACTGCTGTTTGAAGCTCTTGATGCGGGTCTGTTCTTTGGGGATGAGGTCGGCCAGGATATCCTTCAGATTCTGCAAAAAACACAACTTCATTGAACATCTAGTCCTCAAAATATAAATAAAACCACACACTGCTCACATGTGAACCGGGGATAATCAAACAGACTTTATGTCAACAATGAAGGGAGAGAGATCGACCTGTGGCTCGGCAAAGGTCAGCTATTAATACAACGGAGGAGGAACCAGTGGCTTTTACACGTGTTCCATTAAACGCATATATTCTTAGTTGAGTTTGGGGCATACATAGACACTAGGGGTGTAACGGTTCACAAACATTTCGGTTCGGTACGTACCTCGGTTTGGTTCGGTACGTTTTCGGTACAGCAGAAAAAACATAACATATATTTTTTAAATTATTATTAAACTGTGAATAATGTATTCACTCAAATAAATACAAAATATAATAAAATAAACATTAAGGTGCAGCATTTCGATGAACTGAAATAATCTGTATTTGAACTGTACACATGTGTACCGAACCGAAGGGCCCGTACCGAATAATTTCGGTACGGGTACCGTTACACCCCTAATAGACACAGTAAAAAAGAAATGTAATTGCAGGAAAAGGACAAAAAAATACAACTATTATAGGAGTATTTTAACAACATTTAGATGTACAAAAAGCTAAGTACAAGATTGTGCACATTGGAATTTAAGTCAAGAAGTGTGCAGACGAGAGGGAAGCTTCGAACAGAAAGACAGACTTATGTGCGGGCTTCACAATATTAGTATATATACATTTTATATATATTTGTTATACAATGTCCCCACGATAAGCCCACATGACGTGCTTTAGCGTCATGTGTCTATGAAGGGGTTAGAGTCGTTCAGTGTCCTTAGAATGATAATGACATGAATATAGGAGGCAGTGCACTTACTGTTGTTGAAGCGCTGGCATTCCTGGCAGCCTGAAGGAACGCGGCATTCTGGGAAAACACAAGAAGTACGATTTTGAGTGAGAAGCAGAAACCCCAAAACTCTTCATGAACTGTGCAAAAAGTCGATATTTCATATGAGCAAAAAATGTAAATCCAACTCGTTATTTAATGCTTATGTTATCTATTAAATATCGTTTACCACTTTGCACGATCCTGTCTGGTACCAAGCGAAGTGTGATCTTACTTTAAGTAAAAATGTACCCATAAAGCAACACTTCTAGGTTACTGAAGCTACTTGCATATGAACCAAGACAACCTTAAAATAATTGAATGAAAACTGCTTATGATTTTTGTTGTTAGTAAGTCCTCTCGTTACAACAGCTAGTACCCGAGTGAAGACAGACTTTCAAATGAATATGTTGAAGTAGTAGAAGAGCACTCGGACATCTTCACACCGACACATTTTCTAGTTATTCAAAATTCAAAATGACAGGTTCTTTCTGACCATTAAACATAGAGATGTGACACGGGCTGGGCAATATACCGATGATATCGATGTGACGATGGGAGACTCGATCTTATCTCACAAGAGGCAGCATTACAGTGAAGTAGGGCTGTCCCGAATACCATTTTTCGGGCTCCGGATATTCGGTAGTAATCAGCAGCGAATATTCGTTCCGCGCGGTGGGGGGGTGCGCAGTTATCAGCAGCGAACCGCGTATTTCGGTTTATTCCCGGAATTCATTTTGTTATTCTACAGTATTGTTGTTTTATAGTTATTTGTTAATGTAACCCAATTTGTGTTCTTTGAAATTGAAAAGGATATCGCATTTTGTCTGTTACTTTCGTTGCAGTTGCATATGTCTTAAGTGCAATTTGGCTTGGCTTTCTATTTTGTATGGACATGCTTTTATTTTGAAGGAGAGTTAGCGCAGTTGACAGGAAGTTGTTGTTGCTATGGAAACAACGTGACGAGATTAATGGAGAAAAGAGTCATATCTACATATAAAGACGGAGAAAGTAAACGATAACGTTTATGGTTAAGTGTGAGCACCCCCCGAAGAGGCGCAAGCTCTTACGTTGATATTGGAGATTTCAATAATTTCAACAAAAAAAAATATAACGAATAACGAAATTCAAACCCGAATAGTACTCCAACTAACGAATATTCGGGTACAGCCCTACAGTGATGTCAATATTATTCAACTTCACAGACCGTTAGAGCTCTTGTATCGTTTGTTTTTACCCACATAAATGTTAAGTGTTAATATTTTTGTAAAACACCAAAAGTCCACCGTACAATATTGAGGTTTTTGTTAGGAAACAATTCAGATTCCTCCCCATACCGTGCACTTCACCACAGACGAGGCGTTACAACTAGAAATGAATCAAGCGTCTAAATAATGAATCCTTTATTGACGAGCACTTCATTTCTCCTCTCTGAAAGTCCTCTGGGCTCCAGCTCTTAGAGCATCAACTGAGATTAATTAATTAGCAGAGATGAGGCGGCTATAATAGGTTGAAGATAATGAGGAAGACTGACGTTCTTCACGGAGGTCAACTGGCGGTGTCTGGTTTAGTCTCAGTACGAGCTAAAAACCTGTTTGTATACAAAGAAGCAGCCACTGATATATTCCTGCTAATTTAAATGAAGCAAACAACAAACTATTGGCCGCTGGCGTCTTGGTGTTAAAATCACAGAACACATGTTTGACCTCGCCTCATTTAACCTCCGATTCCTGCAGGTGTTGTACCGTAAACCTCAATGAGACGCTTCCGAATCAATAATGTAAACAAAGATAATTGTTATAGGGTCATTTGTGCACGGCTAAGATAAGACTGGGAATAATCAGATGGCTTTAGATGTTTGTGAACACCTTGGGGATGATTGCTCAGCGTTTACGATCGGCTGTTTGGACATTTTGCCAAGATAAGCGATGTAAAGGAAATGACAAACATCCCTCATTAAACTGAGAGAACAAACATTGCTCTGGGATTCCTTCAGTGTCGATGCTTCAGGAGGTTTTAAGAATCTCTTCTGATTTTGAGGTTCAAAATCTGAGTTTTCTTTCTGGCTGCCGCTAACGTTAGCTCAGCTTGTTTCTCTGATAACTTCAGATTCCCTTCATCTGGTTAAAACAAAGTTAAGCAGCACCAAGAAGTGGCTTAAACCTGGATAAAAAGTTAGCTTCTGGCAGCTAACGTATGCTCCCAGGGGATTCAACCAGACCCGGCGGCAGACATACGTCTCTGGGCGGGCATTTGATGTACCAGGGCGGGCCCACCCCGAAACTTACATTTCCCGGGAAAACTGAATTGTGAAAGAGCTGACATGCTGAAAGCCCAGGGGGGTCTGGGGAGATTCTCCCCCAGGAGGTTTTTTGAAATACTAACATAAAATACACATTCTGGTCCTCTCTGGAGAAGAAACATAAATAAATCTATTACTACACAACATATTTTAAAAAAATGAATGCCATTTCAGTTTGTTGTTACTTTGTTCTGAAAGCTGAACCTGCTGCTCCTCACAGAGAGAAGAGGGAAGAGGCGATGAATGACTTTACATGGTGGATCAGGGTGGATAGCCCCCATCGTTCTGTGTGTCAAAATGAAAGACAGCCCACACATCAATCATCACACCGTGGGCTCTTATTTCATTACGTGTTGATTTCTATCAACACGTAATGTTGTATCGATGTATATAGAGATGTACTACAGCAAAAATATTCTCCGTCGGGACTTCCTGTAACAACACCACGTCGTTATCTTGATTCTGATTGGCCAGAAGACATTATCAAAGATGTTCTATTGAGAAGATGATCACTACGTGACAAACGTTTTCAAACCGCTTCTAGTCTTCGGTATTTCCAGACAAGTGGCTGCTGAAATCGAACTGCTTACTAACTGCTGTCTGTGCAATTTACTCCGCGCGAGTTGGCGGACTTTATTTAGCTTGCTTTAACATCATTTTTCATGGTGGGGCTAAGCCATTTCTTGGTATGGCTGTAGCCTACCCAAGTATACCCTGGCGCCGCCACTGAACATAATAATAAAACAATTAAAATGTTGTATTCTGCCCTGATTAAAACAGCGGGCCCAAATCCTGGATGGCCGGGCCCGGCCCCATGGGGCCCGCCCATGACGCCGGGTCTGGATTCAACGGCTCCACAGGAGACAGAGGACTTAAGTTCATTCAAATCTCTGAAACGACACTAAATATTGAACATAGGGCTATGGGTTTGTTACACACTTTAAAGCGTAAATGTTACGAGGGCTGCAATAATTGTTATGACTGCTGTTGCTATTTGACTAAGGATATTGCAGGCATTGTTTTGGGGATCATTATCATTGAATGAGTGAGTTTTACCAGATAAAATATATTTTAATAAGTGCGTAGAATATGATTTGTAGGTTGGGACATCTCTTTAAAACCACGATCTTTCAATCAGAATAACATTTATTTTGCATTTATCAAATATTGCGCTTCTTGCCAATACATTTCTGTTAATTATGCACCATAATACCTGCCACACATTATCCCTTTAAGCCCGGATTTGTTGCTACAGGACGTACGGATTAAAGAAGTACCTGCTGTGGTTATGAAAGTGTTTGGAGGAGAGTAATCTTGTTAAAGCTAAGCGCTACTGAAACAGGACTCTTGTTAAATTATCACATTTATCAATGAAGGGGGAGGGAGGGAGGAGTCAAGGAGACAGCTGGCTTTCCTCTCAATGGGATCGCCCCCCTCCCCTCCCCTCCACACACAACTGGTGCTCGGATAAAAGCAGACAAAGCTGGTAGAAAAACAAAAGGTGGGGTCTTGCGTCACACACACGCAGCTGAGAGAGAGGTTATGCAACAGCTCAGGGTCTTAAAAATAGAGCGTTCCACCCAGACACTCCCTGCCAGAGGGAAAGGCTAAACCCTACTCTGCAACCAAGAGTCAAAGCAGGAGGGGAGGAAACACGTGAAGACATGTGTGTACGAGTTAGGGGTGCCAGAAACTGACCATGATCAAAATCGATTACTCGGCAGCCCTGGCGAATAATAATCGATTATTCGACCGACCTCCACAATTATTAATACTATCGCTGGCATCCCTAGTACGAGTAAATAAAACATATCCAAGGTAACTACAACTAAATGTGAAAGCTGGAGAAGTTAACCGTGTCTTTAAACGGCTGTATTTAAAAGAAACTCTGCATTAAGTGTTAGAATAGTAATAAAATGAAATCACAACCAGATACTGTATGAGGCGCATGTTGAAGTATTCCACCGTTTTCTTTTCTGCACTTTAAGAAATACAAGTCAGGGCATTTCATTTGTAACCCGTTCCTCTAAAAGAAGATTGTTGAAGATACTTAAAATTCCTAGTTTTTTCTAAATGATTGAAAGACCTGAGGAGCTGAAACTAAAACATGATCTAATCTATTTATCTGCTTGATTGTTGGTTCTTTAAAATGTAAGAAAATTGTTTAAAAGACGTCCTTTTATGCGTTTAATGTTCATGCATTTAGAAACATCGTACTTTGTTAGCCCCCTTGATCGTGATAAATGAGGCAGATACAAATGCTTTTAATTGGGGGTAAAAATGTCGCCCTTTGCCCTACTTACTGTCCTTGCTCACGCATCACATGCTTTTCAGTCGTAGTTCAGAGACAGAGCATGATATGGAAAACGAAAAGCTGCATAATAAAACTCCTGTTCGAAGATTACAGCTGATAAAAAGGGGTTTATCGACATCTCCCTAATTACAAGACAGATAACAGGGACACCAGGTTTTAGAGGGGAACCGTTAGTCGCTGATTTCTTGTTTAAAAACCGTAGGAGAAGTTACTAGAATTCCTTCTTGGTGGGTGTCAGGTGATGATACGAGGGTCATCCAGGGTCAGAGGTCGCAGGACAGTAGAGTACAGTCACTGAAGGTCACAGTCAGCATGGAAGGAAATATACTTTATCATTCGCTGTTGATGTTTCAGTAAGAGAATCTAAGTAGTCGTGCAACCGTTAATAATTATCCTTAATGATCAATGTGCAGATTAATCGCTTGACCTATCAAATATCATAAAATAATGAAAAAAGTCCAAGGTGATGCCTTTAAAATGACCACATGTATTCACTTTAAAACGATAAAGCAGGACATCTCCATATTTGAGGCTGATTTCTTTCAGTAAACTAATGAATGCATCTACTAAGAGGTGCAGCTCTAATACTCAGCCTTCAGGTGGTGTAATCAAGCCTCTAACAAAACCATCAAAGAGATGTCAGTCTGCTTGGGTTTTAGACTATAAATGATCACTTTTAAGGCGGGTAGGAACATCCATGTGACCTCCTGAGAGCCTGAATGCCACCTGATATCACCCAGTGTGTCTTTGCTGTCCATTACTCGGTCAAACCTTAAAACTAAAAGGTGACCTTTCCTGTTTGGTTGCTGAATGACTTGCTGGAGCAGAAACACCGTGTCCTTTATGCCCTTTATAAAATGTCAGACTTGCATTTTCTCTGCTGTTCATCACCTGTGTTGCATGCATCGTAATATCACCTTACCTGTCATGGTTATTTTATGCATTTAAATCACATTTCATCTTCTTTTGTAAGCATTGAAAGTCAGCATTAATTCTCAGATATCCACTTTTCTTAATCACATGCTAAAACGTGGAAACATGCTAGCTGATATTGCACAATAAAGCTGATGTTTGTTGAATTATTCCACACTAAAAACACTTGTTTCAACCTTACTATATAACTGTTATATATATGTTCGGACACAATAGATTTATAATGCTAGATATTTGGCAGAAATCCTAACCTGAAGGTCAACAGTGTTTCCTGAATAAACACACAGTCTGAGCTGACTTTAGAAGCACTCAGTGTCTGTTAATGATTCATGCTTGTTATATTTAAGGTTTACTAGAGAACAGAGAAAGTTAACTGGACACAGAAACACAGAAACTCAGAAACACGTTCAGGCAGGACCACCAGGCCAGCTAATGCTAACAGTGGCTAACAAGACACAACTTCATACACTCACATTATATCGGAATACCACCCCTATATAAAAACCGCAAGGAATTAAGACTACTATTGTGATGTTTTAGAAAGTATTAACCACACCCTGCGTTAACGGGATTTCACAATGTGGTTGACAGTGCTAAGCTAACTAGCACTGTCAACCACGGCTAAGCTAACTAGCGTCGTTAGCTCAACAACTTTGACGTCTAAAATCTCAGCCGTTTGGATTCCACTCACCTTTGAGTTGAGCAGTTTAGGCGCTAACCTGCTGACAGTGAGGAAGGACATGGTGTCTGTGAACAGGTGTGGTATTTCCACGTATTCTTGAGTAACGAAATGAAGCCGCTGCCGGTGCGGAGCTTGTTGAAGGTGCCCCTCCAGAAACAGAAGGTTGAAGAAGAGGGATTCTGGCCCGCAGGAAGCAGCGACGTTGATTGGTCGACGGGCGTTACGCACAACCGCTTAGAGGGATTCGATTGTTGGAGGGATGCTGGGTGAGCGCTGATTGGATGGGGGATCTGTCTTGTGTCTGTGACGACAGCTGGAGATCAGGGTCTGTTCAAGAGCAAGCTTAAAATACCTGGTTGTAGCTCCTTTTTTGTCAAAATCCAAAATTGTACTATTTTAAACTTTACCATTTGTGACCCCACGCACTGAAACTATCATCCTTCTGTTGTGGAAATGCCTTACTTTCCTCCGACATTAATTAACTGATTGTTGGTTTTGGGAAAAGTAGTTAAAAATGCAGAAAAAAAGGTGCATAGGTGTAAAGTAACTAAGTAGGCTCCATTTACTCAAGTACTGTACTTGTACTTTACCTGACTATTTCCATGTTATGCTACTTTGTACTTCTACTCCACTACAGTTCAGAGGTAAATGGTGTACTTTTACTCCACTACATGTATTTAATACCTTTAGTTACTTCACAATCACTACTTTTACTGTCGCTACTTTAACTATATTTTGATGATAATACTTTTCCACTTTTACTTGAGGAACATTTTGAATGCAGGACTTTTACTGCAACAGAGTATTCCTACACTCTGGTACTTCTACTTTTACTCAGTACAAGATCTGGGTACTTCTACTTTTACTCAAGAACAAGATCTGAGTACTTCTACTTTTACTCAAGTACAAGATCTGAGTACTTCTACTTTTACTCAAGTACAAGATCTGAGTACTTCTACTTTTACTCAAGTACAAGATCTGAGTACTTCTACTTTTACTCAAGTACAAGATCTGAGTACTTCTACTTTTACTCAAGTACAAGATCTGAGTACTTCTACTTTTACTCAAGTACAAGATCTGAGTACTTCTACTTTTACTCAAGTACAAGATCTGAGTACTTCTACTTTTACTCAAGTACAAGATCTGAGTACTTCTACTTTACTCAAGTACAAGATCAGAGTACTTCTACTTTTACTCAAGTACAAGATCTGAGTAATTCTACCTTTAATCAAGTACAAGATCTGAGTACTTCTACTTTTACTCAAGTACAAGATCTGAGTACTTCTACTTTTACTCAAGAACAAGATCTGAGTACTTCTACTTTTACTCAAGAACAAGATCTGAGTACTTCTACTTTTACTCAAGTACAAGATCTGAGTACTTCTACTTTTACTCAAGTACAAGATCAGAGTACTTCTACTTTTACTCAAGTACAAGATCTGAGTACTTCTACTTTTACTCAAGTACAAGATCTGAGTACTTCTACTTTTACTCAAGTACAAGATCTGAGTACTTCTACCTTTAATCAAGTACAAGATCTGAGTACTTCTACTTTTACTCAGTACAAGATCTGAGTACTTCTACTTTTACTCAAGAACAAGATCTGAGTACTTCTACTTTTACTCAAGTACAAGATCAGAGTACTTCTACTTTTACTCAAGTACAAGATCTGAGTACTTCTACTTTTACTCAAGTACAAGATCTGAGTAATTATACCTTTAATCAAGTACAAGATCTGAGTACTTCTACTTTTACTCAAGTACAAGATCTGAGTACTTCTACTTTACTCAAGAACAAGATCTGAGTACTTCTACTTTTACTCAAGTACAAGATCTGAGTACTTCTACTTTTACTCAAGTACAAGATCTGAGTACTTCTACTTTTACTCAAGTACAAGATCAGAGTACTTCTACTTTAATCAAGTACAAGATCTGAGTACTTCTACTTTTACTCAAGTACAAGATCTGAGTACTTTATACTTTTAATCAAGAACAAGATCTGAGTACTTCTACTTTTACTCAGTACAAGATCTGAGTAATTCTACTTTTACTCAAGTACAAGATCTGAGTACTTCTACTTTTACTGAAGTACAAGATCAGAGTACTTCTACTTTTACTCAAGAAACATTTTGAATGCAGGACTTTTACTTGAGTGAGTTCTGCAAAACAGATTTCAGGAAAACATGAACACATTGATCAAACGTCATATTCCTGGAGTTTCTCTGTTTGTGATCAAAGACAGAAATATAAAAAACCTGTGCATAAAATAATATATAATGACAAAGCAAAATATTGAATTCATTTCTTCAAACATTTTTAGCAGGTTTTTCAAAAAAATCAAACCTTCTTATAAAATGTTTTGCTAATTCATAAAGTGGAAACACGTCATTAAGGCAGTCAGAGCCTGAGTCGGTACAACTCAAATAAACACGAGACAGTTATACATAAAAAACAAGTCTCTACTTTTGAAGAAGAGTAGTATTATTTCACGGAGCCTTTTCACATTGATTATTTTGTGCGAGACTCATAAAACATGTAATCTAAGTCTGTAAAGAAAGCAGATTTGTATTGTTGGGTTTCAGGTAAGATTTGGACACCTGGGTTTGGGGACGTTCTGATTCTGCAGACCCTCTCTCCTCGCACTATTCTAACTATTCTATCTGTGTTATTGTGTTGCTCTGTTGGAGGATCCTGAGACCTCAGATTCTCAGTGATATATCTACACTGTATGTTCAAATGACAATACAAGCTTGAACCTTGAATCTCACCCCATGGCATTTCCCCTTGCACTGTGCCCCCTCTTGTGGCGGAAATTGGTATTACATGTGGGGATATTTTAAAACTTAAAGTGGACCTATCATGCTATATTTGAAACATATATTGTAGGGCCATACCTATATAAAACATATCTGTGAAGTTATTTTTTCAAAATACCAAACAGTTCACCCATTGTAGCCATGCCTCATACTGCTCAAACCCCTCTTTTGCAGCCCTGTTAGAGAAACGCGAATTTTACTCAGGTATTTGAGTGAAAATACTGAGTGACATTCCGCCACTGATACGTCATCACAGATTTGTTGCTGGCAGAGGCAGCCCGTCCCAAATATAACCCGGTGTGGGCATTTATTACAGCATGAACACAATACACACAGCCTCAATCCTGCTGCTGTTCACGTGGGCACAGCCTGCAGCCACCGGAATCTCACACACACTACCGGGATCTCACACACACTACCGGGATCTCACACACACTACCGGGATCTCACACACACTACCAGCCTCCAAACAGACAGGGCAACAGACCCTAACTACACACACTAATCAGCAATTCGACACAGGTGGGGAGAGAGAGAGACAACACAGGGCACCAGGTGCACACACTCAACAGCCACAGACATGGGGGAAGGGGAACACTTTTAACATGAAACCAGGAAACAGAGACAGACAAACTAGTTACATAAATTACATATATTCCCATGCCATGTTTTTAGTGCTATATTACCCGTAACGGAGGCCGAGATCGATGGGCCCAGAGATCACCTCTGTTACAAGCTTGTTTTTAGTTCTATTTCCATCTCACTGAACAAAGTCCCTGTATGTGAGCAGGTTCAGCTGATAAGGCTGGTTATGAATCAGAGGAGGAGCTGCAGACAGGAAGGGAAGTTAAAAGTGAAAGTAGAAGTCAGATTGCCAGACGCCATTTTACAGCTCGAGGAGCAGGAGGACAACAGGGTGAGTGTTAACACCAGGCAGGATCTGCTTTCTAACATTCACTCTGTTTTACTGGATGTCAGAACACCAGCGTCCTAGAGTCCAGAGAGACTTCTACAAGTGGTGTGAACTGGTTTTACTTCCTGTTCTCTGACTCTTCAAAGCAACATAACATGCGACAGCCCAGCGCAGTCAAAATGGGGAGCGGCCTCTCGGAAGTCTGACTGATTCGATGTATTTGAACCAAGTGTTAAACTTTCCTGTCGGCTCCCAGACCGTAGTGGAGGAAGCAGGGGTGACTCTCTGCAGTCTTCCAGGGCCGAAGCAACACACTGCGGGTTCAATAACCCACTTTTCAATAAGGCAGACCGGCGAGCTCTTCTTTGGGAGGCCGTTGCATTTATTAAGGTCTTTGTTACAGATCTAACTTTGAAGACACTCGACAGACCTTTGCTGCTGCTTCGTTCACTTCAAACACACACCACCGCTCGCTCGCTCTACCATGCGCACACACATGCACGCGACACCCCCCCTCTCTCTCTCTCTTAAAGGGACAGCTGTCTGACTCTGCATCAGGGCTGCCCCTGGCCAACGTGTGGTCCCACGCAAAGTTATGTGATGAGGGGGCTCTCTGTGCAGGGGCGCCGTAAGGGGGTGAAAAGTTAGGACGATTCTAAGGGCCTGTGACTGACAGGGGCCCAAACTATTTTAGAACATTAAGAAAAAAATGACTAAGTAACCTTTAATCAATCATCAATAATTAACATTAGAACATATGAACAGTTTGGTTCCAAAACGCTATAAATCCATGTTGATTAATTTGAGTAAAAATGTATTTTCTTTACCAAGAAAAGTGACAAGTGAAAACCACTATTTTCTGTTTCAAACTTTCACATAGCATCTTGAGGTTATAATAACATTACAAATTAAAATCCAGAATTATATTTTCAAATATTTATTTTAAAAACTGATAATTTTTTCCCCAAAATGCAATAAATCCATGACACGTTTTTTTCCCTCCAAAATGCAATAGATCTATTTTATTTTTCATATTGAAACTGTGCAAAAATACATAACGGTAACAGAGTTCCCGTTAGCCGGCAAATCGAAATCTCTTCGGTCAAAATCATTTCCTATTAGCGCAATACCGCTTCAGTTGCGCCACTTATGTGACAGACAAGAAGAGTATGTGACAGACAAGAATAGTCAATTCTAATGTCTAACACGTAATGTGGAGAAAGAGATGTCCTGTGTGGGTTGATTGTGCGTTGATCTGTTGGTAATGCCTCAGGGTTCCGGTGGGCATGTAAACAAATGCATAATGCTGCGCAATACTTTGTGGCCTCACCCAGTTGCACAGCGACACTTATTGTTTAGGTGTCTTTTAATAAGTAGGTAGTCATATCATTAGCTAGAACCAGCTGCATCTGATCGATATGGACATACACGCGAGTGAAGTCTAATCTGACGGGAGAGATCAGCTGCTGCTGACGAGTGGACACGCAGCTCTGCATGATCACATGCAGCGGTGAGCGGACAAAACACACACTTCAGGTTAGAATATCACACGTAGCTATTTTAATGACCTCTCAAACTACCTAAACTAGTTATAGATAGTCCTATGTTTAGTTTTACTGTCGGGTCACTCATTACTGATCCGCGAGCTGCATGATACTGGCATAATAGATTGCCCGATCGGGCAACCAGCAGGTGAGGCTTCATTGCCCGAGCTAAATACTAGATGGCCCCGGGACTTGATCCTGCTCGATTTTAGTAGATCCAGAGTAAAAACACTGAACGTTTTGTAATAGATCCCCTGGGGTCAATGTGTCTGCGTGACAGAAGTTTGCTTTTGTATGAGAATGATAACAAGCGACAGCCGCCGCCATTTTTCCTCCTCCCGAGTGTCTCATTTTCTTAATCTCCTCACGTACATGATTACATTTCGATGGCTTGCGTTTCTTCCCCACCGCAGAAACCACCACAGGTGCATCAATGCCGTCAAAAGTATTCATGTTTTTATTGTTTGTTGAAGTAGATAATGACGAAAGCCGGTACATTCAGGGTGCCGCCATTATTGTTTACACTGCGTGGAATGCTCTGTGATTGGTTGAGGTGCGTGGAATGGTGCGTTGTGATTGGTTGAGCGGATATATCGCATTCTGTAGAGAAGGGAGACTGGCGTTTGTCGCTGTTTGGAAAGAAAGTGAGAAAACAAAACAGAATAACACGGCGGATATCGCGTTTTGCGGAAAATTGAATGTTGACTTTTCAATACCGACGAAATACAATACTGATTTCGGCGGGAACTCATTTTTTTCAAAAGTGGCGTTTATCGCGTTTTGGAACCAAACTCTTCATATATTGATAATATACTCACTAAGCTTACGATTCATTTAACTTATTTTCTTCCAAAAGTTAATTATCCAAAGTCTCTGCACACCCCCTTCTAGTTACATGTAATGGTTTGGTCCTGCCTCCAAACGTGGTGCGGCACCGGCACTTTCTAGCAGAGAGTGAGAGCATGTGAGGAGGGATGCTAGTACTTACCTTTATAGTCTATAGGCGCGTTCACACCGCAGTACTTTTCCCACTTTAGTTCCGATATAGTTCCGAAATGTCGCGTTTACACCAAAAAGAGCCGGAACTAAAATTAGTTCATGAGAACCTTTTCACCCCCTTTTCCGTCGCTGCTAGAGAGCAGGGACTTTCGTGGGAGAAAAAGGTTCCTGTGTCTGATTGGCTGGGCGGATTGCAAACCACGCCCCGTAAAACTCCCAAAAAGTTTTGTGAAGCCGCCATTTTATTATCCTCGCATTAGCATTATGAGCATTAGCATTAGCCCAGCGCAGAAACGCAGAGAGACTAACTTATGACAACACAAAAGAAAACATGATGGAGATGAGGAGGTGTCGGTGTTCTGGCGATTTACTCTGAAGCCAGTCCCCAACTCCGGGGACTTCCGGCGGGGACTTCGGGCGGCAGTATACGCCGTGAAGTGGTTTGCAGCCTGCCAGTAAACCCAAAGCAGAAGAAGAAGAAGTGACGTCAGCGGCTTCATTTGCCTAATCCTCCCCCAGGGACTTATTTCTGGTGTGAACGCGATCTGTAGTTCATGAGAACTAAAGAGTTCTCATTAACTAAGTTCTGATGAAGCATTGTGGGAAAAGTACTGCGGTGTGAAAGCACCTTATGGTACTTACGTGTGTACCATGTCTCAACGATGAACAAAGTCAGGCTTTAAAAAAAAAGGAGACAAAGAGAGAGGGGCTAAAGGGTGACAGAATAGACGCTTTCACACCGCAGGACTTGCCGTACTTTGCCGGCACTAAAGTACCGCAGCACTGAATCCGCCAGGGGGCTAGTGCCAATCACATTCACACCGCAGTACTTTCCCTGAGACAAGATTAAGCTGACGTCACTTCGTCGTCTTCTTCTCTGGGTTTACTGGCAGGCCGCAAAACCACTTCACGGCGAGAACAAAAAAAAACGAGAGAGTAAGAACTACACGGGGGGGGTATAAAGTCCACCCGCTGTATGAGGCGTTTGTTTACTTTCCGACCTCAGACATGATGGAGTTCATAAGGGTAATTTACAAATAAAATACCCCATTTTAACAATGGACTTTATCTTTATGTATTTATTATATATTACCCCCTCAGGCTGATTTTGGAAAAGGACATCAACCCTTGTTTGTGTCTGCTCTCACATTCTTCTATTCTGCAAATTTGGGGTGGGACACAATAAATAAAGCTTCGCCAGTTTGTTTGTTTTATTGCACAGTCAAGACATAACAATAACGGCATCATGCTGTTCCAGGTGTGTCGTATGCATGAAAATTAAAGTTAAATAAAAGTGTGAAATGTAAAATAAAGGGTAAGTAGTTTCAAAACAATGTAACCGTGGCAATATATATAGCAGCAGACACGCCTTGGTGCAAGTTAGGTGTCAGTATTAAAAAAAACAGTGGCAATATATATATATATATAATAACAATAGAAAATCGTTACCACTCTTATTCTTGTGGTCTTTAATTTTTTTATAGTCCTGCCTGAGTTTCTTTATTTTTACCCGGCATCCGTGTGCACTGTGCACGATTCCCAGCTCAAGTAGCGAACATCGCTCAAAACATTTGGAGTTGGGAGCTGCTTTCTGTAGAAGCTGCTGCATCCCGTCCTCGGAGTAAATTTCCAGAAGCGCCGACACTTCCTCATCATTCCACCGCTCCGGTGTTGCCGTACGTGTCGTCATAACTGCTTTAAAGTACAACAAAAAAACTACTCGCTCAGGAGTGGATGTGGTTTTGTAGCGAGGTTTGCAATTCGCCCAGCCAATAGAAATGGAATAGAAATTGGCACTCTTTTATCACCAGGTTCGTACCACCTCTCGGGCAGGGACTGAAAATGGCCAAAAGAGTTCGCGGCACTGAGTAGTCCCGGCGGTGTGAACGCGACATTATTGGTACTAACGGAACTAAAGAACCAGGGAAAGTCCTGCGGTGTGAATGCGGCTTATGTCACCCAGTTTTTCAAAAGAAAAGGTGGGTGTGGTCCATGAGTGGTGGAAATTAGTCTGTTAGCTCAGCGTAGTCCATTGTAAATAATAATTTACTAAGCTGACATTAAGTGGGCTACTGTTAATATCTTCACAGAAAATGCAGAGGTTTTTAATTTCACTCCTCTTTTAGCTGACATTTAATACATGCAGGTACATTTTTAGCAGCTATTCATACTAAATCAGTTGCCCCTCACCCTGGTGCCAGGACCAACAGATCCATCTCTAGGCTCCGCAGCCCTGTCCCCCCATAATGCTGAACCTGAACCAGCTTCTCTCCCAACTGAAGGAGGTGAGCAGCATTGTGCTGAATGACATGCCACTTAAAGGTCCCATGTCACGGCCACGTCTACTGATCATAATTCCATTGTTGAGGTCTACTAGAATAGATTTACATTGTTCAATGTTCCAAACTCACATTGGTTTCCGTGTCGGCGATACAGCGAGAACAAGCCAAACTCATCCTGAGCACACACACACTTTCACAGCCGAAGTAAAAACAATAAGTGTGGCTTGATATTGAGTAACGCTGTGAGCATGGGTCTGCGGAGAGCCTTTCTCCGTGATCACAACGTAGTAGCCCAAAAAACGTTTTCCCATTTAAACAGTCGTGGTCGATACCTTGTTTGTTTTAAATATCATAAATACACAAACAACAATGAATACTTGGTTGTGTACCCGAATCTCCCGCTGGTCCAAACAAAGTAGGAACAGCATGACTCTTCAGTGCCCTACGCTGTACCAGGGTTTCCGTTAGCCGGTAATTATCGGTTTTTAGCTGGTCAAATTTATAAAAAACCGGTAAATTCAAAACCTGACGGTCAAAATGTCTGGTAATAATTAGGGAGGCTCCGATCGATCGGCCGCCGGTCATTATCGGCCGATATTCACTCTTAATAGTTTGATCGGTGCTCTCTATAAAGGCCGATCAGGAGAGCTGGATCTGATCGAGATGGACATAAACGCGAGTGAAGTATAACCGGACGCGAGAGAGAGATCAGGGCTGAAGTCGAATAGTCCATTTAGCTTAGGAACCTTCCTAAAGGAGTGAAATGACCCGGAAGTCCCTCAGTGGCAGCCATGATAAGTGCCGTTCGAATTCTCTGGAATGATGAGAATGATAGGAAAGGAGGTTTCAAACTTCCTTTATAACCTCCTTTAGCTTAGGAACCACTGGACCTCCCTAACCGACAGGAGAAGCGAAAATGCTGCCCCACAATGCCTTGCAGCCGCAGCATTTGCTGTCACTCAACAGTCGGCCGTTCACGGAAACAACCGATTATGACGGAGAAATGATATCATGAAAGTTACGGTGCTTATTACGCATTTTAAAACATAGGTGGTAAGTTGCCAAAGTGCTTTGTTTTGAACGTTCATCAGTATTATAATAAAAGAGAAATATGAACGTTAGTTTTCACTGAAATGATCAAATAAAGTCAACATTTCAGTCTTTACTGAGCTGTGTGGAGTTTGTTCAACTTCTAAAAGATGTTTGAATGGTGATATACACAGTGATAGATGTTAAGGACTAACGTTTATAATAAATACATCTGTATTGATTTTAAGATCTTTAGTTCATACAATCATACGTATTGGGATCATTTGTATTGATGTGGACCGGAGGGAGAGGGGGACGAGCATAAGTTTCACTTTCCTTTTTTATTTCAATTCCAGCTTTGGTCCTGAAGAATATGTTTCTCTGTTGTCCACGTTCATAAAGCAAAGCAACAGCATCAGAGCACGGTGCAGAGTCTCTGGATGAGTTCACAGGAGTCCCTCGTTCTTATTGAACATCCATGTTGTAGTCCGGTGTACAGAACACTGTGGTTTCCATGGTTTCCCCACAGCAGCAGACGCACATTCAGGACGTCCGCTGGCGCATCATAAACACGTCGGATAGTGAAAGTGCATTCGGATTCTCTAAAGTACCGCAGTCTCTTCTCCTCAAAGTCCTTTTGAATTCTCCTATCCACTATCCCTTAACCCCGTGACGTTTCACTCAGAGGTCAAGGAATAGACGATAGGGTTAGAACTTAGGAGCTGATTTTTAAACTATCCGACTGCAGCCCAGATCAGCTGCTGAGTCTGACCGAGACACGCAGCTCTGCATGAGCACCTGAAGCCCCGCCCTCTGTTTAGCGGGCTGCAGGAGCTGCATGAGAAACTGACGGGCTGTCAGGAGAGAGAGGGAGAGAGAGAGGGAGAGAGGCTCCGTTTCTCCCGTGTTATTATTCAAAGTTGATGTAAACTTCTGAATAATGTACGTTATCTACTACAAGTAGTTTGTTTGAATGTAATAATTATGTTGTTTGTTGTTTGTGGAATCATTTATTGAAAAATGAATCTGAATTTTTCGATCTGTTACGATTATAAACTGAAGCAATATAAAAATGAGCCCGTGAACTGAGTTTTAAACATCAGCATATCTGCTCATAGTCCGGTAATTACCTGCTAACGGAAACTCTGCTACACAACTCTTATTATTATTATTGAAATATGACCGGTAAGTTTCAAATTAGTCCGGTAAAATAAATTCTGCCCGGACATTTGACCGGCGAGAAAAAATCCTAGCGGAAACCCTGCGCTGTACATATCCGGCATGAATCCTGAAAGGTTTGGGAAGCTTTGTTTCGTGGAAGGCTGGCAGAGGTTGTGGCCTCTGTGTATTCACACGTCACAGTACCCAGGAAGTAAACAATGGAAAATGAGAAATCTCCAACGAGGCGTTTTGGGGAGGTCTTTTCTGTGTTAGAGTTTTACTCGCTACATGGTGTACTTTGAGGGTTTTTGACTCTGCAGGCCGTTTACATGCATAACAATCTTCACAACACACAAGGGGACGGTTAATAACTGGAAAAGCATGATATGGGACCTTTAACACAACTGAAGGGAGGCTGTGGCTCAGTGGATAGTGTGCTGGACTTCAAATCAGGGGATAGCAAGTTCGAGTCCCACTGCAGTCAGCATGTCGTTGTGTCCCTGGGCAAGACACTTCACCCCAAATTGCTCCTGTTGGGATTGCCCACAGAATTGATATACAAGTGACATATAATGTAATGTGTGTGTGTGTGTGTGTGTGTATGTGTGTGTGTGTCTCCAGTGTTACTGGTGTATCTCTCAGACTGGAGAAGATGAGTGGTTTTAAAGATGAGGAAGAGGACACATCTTCAGTCCCCAGCTGTCTGTCTCTGAAGAGTGACTGGTCTAAAGATAGACCTCCAAACTTCAGTAATGAACCTGGACCCTCGGACACGAAGTAAGAGTTCCTGCTGTAACCTGGAGAGGATCCAGTTTGTATGTTATCTGATAATTAGTGTGAATGCTGAGCAACAGACTATTGTTCTTCACATCTTTATCCTTCTACTTATTTCAACCTATGTTTGCAGTTTAACTCCTTCAGCATACTTTCAGCTACAGAAACCATTCACATATTAAAATGTTCAGCTCCTTCAGGACATAACTGCTATGACTGTTCTTGTTTTGGACATTTATACTTTTTATAATATTCAGCTTTTTAAACTTTAATTTTTTCAATGTAACCCAATGGGAGGAACCTTCAAATCCTCTTTTAGCTACACCGTGCGCAAAATGCTACTCACATACTTTCAGCTAGAGACTTCATTCCAACTTTAAAACGGTCACAAGGCATTCAGCTGTTAAACTTGCATTCATCTTTTTGATATCATTTACACTTTTTGAAATATTTAACTTAGCTTGGAGCTTGGTAAAGAGGCCTTCTTCAGATTTTAACATTAGTGTGCGCCACTCGTTAAGTCTAGAGTGCTTTGATCTCAAAACAGAGTGGAGGAGAGCTTGAAATCCGCCTAAAAAGAAATGTTAAACCTGCCATAAGTCCCAAACCCTACACTCCTGTGACATCATTTGTTGATGAACATGTCGGAAAACATCTCTTAGGTTGAAAAATAAAAACATTTAAGTATAGAACTTTTAAAAATGTCTGTTGACGGCAAGGATGTGACAAAAACCTGTCACATGAAACCCTCTCCTTTCACTGATCACATCTCCATGGAAACCTTTGATCTCTGGACTCAGACACAGGTGTTCTGATTAGGAGCTCAGACACAGACACACAGACTGGAGTTTAACACACTGTCTCAGCCTATTCTATACTATCTGATGGAAACCTCATACACACTTTAACATGTTCCACATATCTTCCAGATTATTGGGGACATATGGTAGTTCAAAAACATGCAGTTAAAATAGTTTGCTGCTTTTCCCAGCGTGTTTACTTTTTTTTCTTTTCTTAGTACACATTCAAGTCCCCACTGTTCATGTACCCTTTATAACAGCCAGCCACACTACCTATTGCCAGGTGTGACTGTGGCTCTGTGTGAATGCATTGGTTTCTCAACTATAAGGTTGCGGTTCCATTCCAACAGTCATCATGTTAATATCTTTATACCTTACTACATTGTATCAGCTAGTTATTGCAGGATAACACGTACTTAGTGGAGATTGATTAACTATACTTAAACTATTGCACATCTTTTAAACATTATTGCTAAAAGCCACTTGTTTATACAGCTACAGCCACCATTCAGCTTTTCAATGCTTACAGCATTCACACGCATTTTCAGAAGGAAATGCCTTTTCTAGTCTAACCTGTTCTTTAATGATCGCAGTAAAGAAACGTAGTAACAGTACAGTAACAAAGTTTAAACTCTTGATCTCTGGCGTCATCAGCGATAGTAAATAATCTACACAGAGACAGAAGTCAAAATGTGCTCTCTGAATGAACTAATGATGTTTAAAACATGTGTTGTTTCCACAGACCGAGAGCAGAGTCTCCCGTCCCCAGCTGTCTGTCTCTGAAGAGTGACTGGTCTAAAGACTTTCCTCTAAACTTCAGTAATGAACCTGGACCCTCAGACACAAAGTAAGAGTTCCTGCTGTAACCCGACCTGAAGAGGATCCAGTTCTTATATAATCTAATATGTTAAACTGTTCTTTAATAATATCATGTGTGCAGTTTGTACAGAACAAAGGCAGCAGAGTTCAGCAAGCTAACATGATTTGAGGATATTTCAATATTCATTTATGGCATCATGGTATCAGTGGCATAACATGGTTTTAAATGGCAAAGATATTGATAAATACTCACTAGAAACTAAATATATCGTCCAAAACATGATTTACTACTTGGGCATGTTTATGATGTGTATTTTAAAGATGTTTATTAATAATAGTGATGACCTGGTGAGCTGGTTGTGTTTAGCATCAGCAGATATAACAGAGTGTTTGTGTGATTACATGTCGAGTCAATGCAAAGACCCAGATCCGTGCCTGGCAACACCAAGAAAGTGAAGAGGTGAAATTCATGTCACCTGCGTATTCCTGCAGCGTGACACATTTCATCTTTCATTTCATTTAATTTGTTCCGTTCATGGTATGCACAACTTAATGTATAACAAATATTTACAAAACACGTCTCTATGAACACGCCTTTGACCGAAAAGGAGCAGGGAGAAGAAAATAATGTTCTATGACCTGCCCCTTTCTAAAAACATAAACAGATGGTCTGTCCTTCATATGTTCTTATTCACAGCCACACATCACAGCATCGTAGGATAATAAGAGAAACACAAAAACATACTAACAAAAATACTTAGTTCCCACTTGACAGTTAACGGAAAGAAACAACAACAACAACAACAACAACAACAACAGCACCCTCACCTGAGTCCTACTGGAGGAGAAGAGTCTTGAGAGTGACGTTGGTGACGCTCTGCCCTTTGGTGAGAATCAGCTGCACTAATGTAAAGTGTTCATCTCCACAGAGGGAAGAGGAAGAGTGGTGGTCCTGTGGAGGAGCAGCTGTCCAGCTGTGCTCTGTGTCAGGACGTCCTGAAGGATCCAGTCTACCAGCTGTGGACACTGGTTCTGCAGAGAGTGCATCACCTCATACTGGGAGCAGAGACCTCCATCAGGAGACCCCTCCTGTCCCCAGTGTGGAGAAAGATCCAGAACCAGAGCTGGACTGCAGACAGCCAGTCAGACCAGAACTGTACGAGGTAAGAGGCCGAACACACGCAGCGTCTTATTCCTCTTCCTGGTTCCTTTGTTTCTGAATAGGTGTACTGTTGTAGAGCAGAGACAGTAAGCTGTTTATACAACATTTAAACTCAGTCTGTTTGTTGTTGTTTTATTGTTATAATTAGATTCTCAGAGCATTTTCCTCATTCTCTCATGTTTCCCTTCTCTTTCCAGCAGATAGTGGTCTGCAGAAGGTTCTAGATGAACATAGGCTCAGTCTGAGGAGGAGATGTGAACGTGTGACTGAAGGAACTGATCAAAGTGAAACCCTCCTCAACAGCATCTTCACTGAGCTCTACATCACACAAGGCCAGAGTGAAGAGGTTAATACCCAGCATGAGGTGAGGCAGCTGGAGGCAGCTTCCAAGAAGAAGCCCCTCCATGACACTCCAATCAAGTGCCAGGACATCTTTAAAGCCTTACCGGACCAGCAGACTCCCATCAGAGCGGTCCTGACCAACGGAGTCGCTGGAGTTGGAAAAAGCTTCTCGGTGCAGAAGTTCACTCTGGACTGGGCCGAGGGTTTGGGAAACCAAGATGTCAGTCTGGTGATCCCGCTCTCCTTCAGGGAGCTGAACCTGATCAAAGGTGAGCAGTACAGTCTTCTCAGGCTGCTCCATGTCTTCCATCCAACCTTACAGAAGGTCACAGCAGAGCAGCTGGCTGTCTGCAAAGTGCTGCTCATCTTTGACGGCCTGGATGAAAGCAGACTTTCTCTGGACTTCAGAAACAGTGAGGTTGTGTCTGATGTCTCTCAGCAGTCCTCAGTCAACGTGCTGCTGACAAACCTCATCAGGGGGAAGCTGCTTCCCTCGGCTCTCGTCTGGATAACTTCCAGACCTGCAGCGGCCAATCAGATCCCTCCTGAGTGCATGGACAGGGTGACAGAAGTACGAGGCTTCACTGACGCCCAGAAGGAGGAGTACTTCAGGAGGAGATGCGAGTGATGAAGACCTGTCCAGCAGAATCATCTCTCACATCAAGAGCTCCAGGAGCCTCCACATCATGTGCATGATCCCAGTCTTCTGCTGGATCACTGCTGCAGTTATGGACCACATGTTGACTACAGACCAGAGAGGAGAGCTGCCCCAGACCCTCACTGACATGTACTCACACTTCCTGCTGGTCCAGACCAAGAGGAAGAAGCATAAGTATGATGAGGGACATGAGACGAGTCCACAGCAGCTGACGGAGGCTGACAGGAAGGTTCTTCTGAAGCTGGGGAGGCTGGCGTTTGAACATCTGGAGAAAGGAGACATCATGTTCTACCAAGAAGACCTGCAGCGCTGTGGTCTTGATGCTCCGAGGCCTTGGTGCACTCAGGAGTTTGTACAGAGATCTTCAAAAGAGAGAGTGTGATCTTCCAGAAAACCGTCTACTGCTTTGTTCATCTGAGCATTCAGGAGTTTCTGGCTGCAGTCTACATGTTGCACTGTTACACCTACAGGAAGACAGCGGTACTGAAGGACTTCCTGAAGAGAGACTATATCAAAAGCAGAGATCAGGATGACTTTAACAAGAGATACCCGGACGGAGACAATTATAAAGATATTGTTGATGATAACCAATCCCTGAATTACTTCCTGCAGGGAGTCTATAACAACATCACTGATCAGGATTACCCATCCCTGGATGTCTTCCTAAAGGGAGCCATGAAGAGATCCCGTCAGAAGTAAAAATGGCCACTTGGACCTGTTTGTCCGCTTTCTCCACGGCCTCTCTCTGGAGTCCAACCAGAGACTGTTAGGGAGGCCTGCTGGGTCGCACAGACAACAGTCCAGAAACCATCCAGAGAGCCATCACCAACCTGAAGGAGATGAACAGTTAGATCCTCTCCCTGACAGGAGCATCAACATCTTCCACTGCCTGACAGAGATGAAGGACCTCTCAGTACATCAGGAGATCACAGAGTTCCTGAAGTCAGGGAACAGATCAGAGAAGGAACTCTCTGTGATCCACTGCTCTGCTCTGGCCTACATGCTGCAGATGTCAGAGGAGGTTCTGGATGAGTTGGACCTGGGTCAGTACAACACATCATTGGAGGGACGACATGAGACTGATTCCAGCTGTGAGGAACTGCAGGAAGGCCAAGTAAGTCCAGATGTGATTAACTTTATTACATTACATTACATTGAGCTGACGCTTTTATCCAAAGCGACGTACAATAAGTGCGTTCGACCAACAAAATACAAACTTGTAGAAAACAGAATCATATAAGTACATCAGGCTTCATAGAGCAAAAACATTTCAAGTGCTACTCAACTGGCTTTAGATAAGCCAGTCCTTTTATTAGTATATAAGTGCTTTGTTAATAGTTCAATTGCTCAAAGAGGAGTCGAAAGAGATGAGTTTTCAGTCTGCGCCGGAAGGTGTGTGAGCTTTCTGCTGTCCTGATGTCAATGGGAGCTCATTCCACCATCTTGGAGCCAGGATAGCAAACCCACGTGTTTCTGCTGATGGGAACTTGGGTCCCCCTCGCAGCGAGGGTGCAGCGAGTCATTTGGCTGATGCAGAGCAGAGTGCACGTGCTGTACGGTTTAACCGTGTCCTGGATGTAGGAAGGGCCAGATCCATTCACAGCATGGTACGCAAGCACCATTGTCTTGAAGTGGATTCTAGCAGTTACCGGAAACCAGTGGAGGGAGCGGAGGAGCGGGGTGGTGTGGGAGAATGTAGGAAGGTTGAAGACCAGACGAGCCGCTGCATTCTGGATGAGCTGCAGAGGTCGGATGGCACATGCAGGTAGACCAGCCAGAGGGAGCTGCAGTAGTCTAGGCGTGAGATGACGAGAGCCTGGACCAGAACCTGCGTGGCATTCTGGGTCAGCTGGGGACGCATCCTCCTGATGTTGCCAGGCTCTGGGTGTTGAGGGACTGTCATGGTTGACACGTCTCATCAACGTTGCGTGGAAGTCTGAAACAGTACCGAAGGAGTGGCAGACCGGGGTGGTGGTTCCCCTTTTCAAAAAGGGAGATCAGAGGGTTTGTGCCAATTACAGAGGCATCACACTACTCAGCCTCCCCGGGAAAGTTTACTGCAAGGTACTCGAAAGGAGGGTCAGGCCGATTGTCGAACCTCAGATTGAGGAGGAACAATGCGGATTCCGTCCTGGTCGTGGAACGACGGATCAGCTTTTTACTCTCGCAAGGATCCTGGAGGGGGCCTGGGAGTACGCTTATCCGGTCTACATGTGTTTTGTAGACTTGGAGAAGGCGTATGACCGAGTTCCCAGGGAGTTACTGTGGGAGGTGCTGCGGGAGTATGGGGAGAGGGGGTCTCTACTCAGGGCCATTCAATCTCTGTACTCCCAAAGCGAGAGCTGTGTCCGGGTCCTCTGCAGTAAGTCGGACCCATTTCCGGTGAGGGTTGGCCTCCGCCAGGGCTGCGCTTTGTCACCAATCCTGTTTGTAATATACATGTATCGGATTTCGAGGCGTAGTCGTGGGGGAGGGGGTCTGCAGTTCGGTGGACTAAGGATTGCACCACTGCTCTTTGCAGATGATGTGGTTCTAATGGCTTCATCGGTCTGCGACCTTCAGCACTCGCTGGATCGGTTCGCAACCGAGTGTGAAGCGGCTGGGATGAGGATCAGCACCTCCAAATCTGAGGCCATGGTTCTCAGCAGGAAACCGATGGACTGTCCACTCCAAGTAGGGAATGAGTCCTTACCCCAAGTGAAGGAGTTCAAGTATCTCGGGGTCTTGTTCTCGAGTGAGGGAACAATGGAGCGTGAGATGGGCGGGAGAATCGGAGCAGCGGGAGCGGTACTGCAGTCGCTTTACCGCACCGTTGTGACGAAAAGGGAGCTGAGCCAGAAGGCAAAGCTCTCTGTCTACCGGGCCATTTTCGTTCCTACCCTCACCTATGGTCATGAAGGATGGGTCATGACCCAAAGAACGAGATTGCGGACACAAGCGGCCGAGATGGGTTTTCTCCGCAGGGTGGCTGGCGTCTCCCTCAGGGATAAGGTGAGAAGTTCGGTCATCCGGGAGGGACTCGGAGTTGAGCCGCTCCTCCTTCGCGTCGAAAGGAGCCAGTCGAGGTGGTTCGGGCACCTAGTTAGGATGCCACCTGGGCGCCTCCCTAGGGAGGTGTTCCAGGCACGTCCAGCTGGGAAGAGACCAAGGGGTAGACCTAGGACCAGGTGGAGGGACTATATCTCTTTGCTGGCCTGGGAGCGCCTTGGGACCCCCCAGTCAGAGCTGGTTGATGTCGCCAGGGAGAGGAAAGTTTGGGGCTCTCTGCTGGAACTGCTACCCCCGCGACCCGACCACGGATAAGCAGGAGAAGATGGATGGATGTTCTTCTATTTATTTATAATAATAGTTGAACTGAAGCGTTTCTCTCTTCATATTGAGTGATGGAGGCGACATGTCAAACACATGAAGGACTTGAGAGGTTTCTCAGCATGTGATCACACCACACAGCAGGACTTACAGTTATCACAGAAACATGTTATTATTACTTTCTTTGTTTTTCTCTTTGATCTTTAAGAAAATAGAATACATAACAACATTTGACAAAACAGATGAGAAATCAGAAAAGACATAATAAAATAATAGTATTAATAACTAGGGATGCACGATATTGGTTTTTTGAAACCGATACCGATACCGATAACTTCCTGCTTCTCAAGACCGATACCGATACCGATAACCGATAATAATATAAAAAAATACGCCACTAATTATTTTAACGCGATTAACGCATGTGTATTTTTTTTTCCTCGGCCGCCCCGTAGCTTCAGAGCGCATCGAGTTTAAAATACCATCTACAAGCTGATGCTAACAGCCCCGCTCCTGCCGCCCGCTTGTGGCAGACCACACTTCCACGCTCACCGGCAGGCACCGACTGGCCACCTGAAGGACCGGGAGGGTGTGTGTACGTGTGGTCCTTTTATATATACAGTCTGTGGTCCGAGCGAGCAAGAGAGAGACCTTACGTGCATTGTTGTTGTTAGCATCTGGTGCTAGCTAGCTGCGCTAACGGATATAAGGAGCTGTTTAAATGAAAACAGAGGAGCGCTCTATCCACACAACTGCGCCGAGCACTTGACTTGATGCAGGAAGCAGACAGCGGGACATTGTACGAAAAGTCAGCACACTCAGCAACATGATTGCAGCGTCCAGGCAGCTCCGGTTCGAGCATATGCCTTGAGTAGCACATAGCTCCAACGCGCGCACGCAGACACACACACACACACACACACACACGCTGTATTGTATTATTGTCTTCGTACGCTTTTAACACACCATCGTAGCGATGGCGATGTTTCAGGTGACTGATCAGGTTCGAAGTATTAGGGAGCGCTGGATTTGTGAAGAACTCCCCTCTTCCTAAATCACTAACACCACAGTACTGGCAAAACGGGAGGAGCCGAGTGAAAAACAAGCGCCCCTCATCCCAATCCACCCACACCGCAGGATTTTTTCTTTTTTTTTACCCAAAAAATATATTGTATATTATCGGGGCTATTAATACTGTTATCGGTTTATCGGGATGACGTCATAATTCCTAATATCGGACCGATAATTATCGGGCCGATAATTATCGTGCATCCCTATTAATAACATTAGAAATAAAAGAATCGATACATTATTAATACATTATGAATACATTGTGAATGCATTATGAATACTCAGGTACACATTAATTATATTCACCATGTTGTTCTACACTGACCCATTCCTCCCACCTTTCCTCAAAGATATGCATTTGGTTTCTAATCTAGTTGTTTTCTCCGTTACATAGATTTCATTTACTAAGTTATTCCAATGTGAGTTTACTAAGTTATTATCTTTCAGACAATTCCTCGTCACTTGTTTGATGATCTCTTTTCTAATGATCAGAAATAGATAGGAATCTTTTTGTATCTCCTCTGGTGTTCCCCCAGTGATAGGGACAATGGGTTTTTGTTGAGAGAAGAAGATATCGGACCTTTCTCTTCCAACTGTCTCCCAGAAGTCTCCCAACACATTACAGGCCCAGAATATATGTGTCTGGTTTCTGCTCAGCGCGTTCTCTCCAGCGTTTTGAAGTGAGGCTTTCTTTGGATTCACTTTGAATCTGGGGTGTCTTAGAGTGTGGAATTAAAAGCTTCATGTGTTTTCTCTCCAGTAGTTTGAGTTGGTTGTGTTATGAATGTTTCTGCACGTGTTCCCAATCTACTGGTATATTGCAGGATCATTCATCCCCCATTGATCTGTTGCATTGATAATACTGTGTTCACCTTGATTTCTTATTGTAGTATTTGAACCTTCTTAGTTAGAAATGTTGTTTCCACTCCAGGGTCATAAACTGTAAGCATGTATTTTATCAATGGCTTGATGTCTTGAAAATATCTCTTTTTTAAATGCCGGAAAGATAACTCCTGACTTGGAGGATCTGAATAAATGCTATTTGAGTAAATCATATTGTAACGAAAGCTGTTCAAAGGATTTCACGTCTTTATCCCCGAACATTTGTCCAAATGTCCTCAAGCCCTTAGAAGCCCATAGTTTAAACATGTGATGGTCTTTGTTAAGTTTGTGAGGAGGGAAGTCTTGATCAGTTCGCATTTCTTTAAAGAAGATTAAATCTTCATATAGTTTTTGATTACGACAGACTTCCCTCCAAACCTTAAGTGTAGCAACAACCCATTTTTTAATGATTACACTCTAGTAGTTTCTTTATCATTAAACACACGCGTTTTGATCACAATATGTTCGAGTTTAAAATCAGATCTATATAATTTCCCACCAACAACAGAGTTATGTCTTAATGCTGAGATACTGGGAACATCTGATGGTATCAAGTTGAACATATTGAAACTGTATTGGTTTGTTAATTGTGTTTGTGTGCACAATAAATGCTCAGATGCTCAGAGAAGCCAAAACATCCTTCATCCATCATTCACATCCAAATATTAACTAACATTTAAATATGTACATCTCTAATATCGTCAAGTGATTCATTTAATTTCTGTTTCTCTGGTAACAGTCAGTGACAGCAGGAGCACAGACATGTGATCAGATCACATTGACAACTCATTACACTCTATTATCATATATTATTATATATTATATTAAATGGACTAACAGCAAAGGTCTATCAGAACATGTTAAATATTTTTCATCAAATGCTTGAGGTTAATATAATGTTTCCCCTCTTTTTAACACATGTTGTAATATATGTTTTATTATAGACTTGGTAAGCTCTGTGGACTCTCAGAGGCTCTCAATGAAGTCGTGGCCTCAGCTCTGAAGTCGGACCCCTCCCATCTGAGAGATCTGGACCTGAGTCTCAACCCTCTGAAGGATTCAGAAGTGGAGCGTCTGAGTTCTGGACTAAAGAGTCCAAACTGCAGACTGGAGGCTCTCAGGTCAGTTCACTGACTGCAGTTCATATTGATCTGTTTGTGTTTATGATTTTCTGAATTTGAACAAATACAATGATATTGTTATTTGTTCCGTTTCTGCTAATGACTGAATATTGATCAGAGTAACAGAGAGAAGGTGAATGTGTGAGGGGGAGAGTTTGAGCTTCCACAGACTGGCCCTGTGCTCCAGGAGTCAGTGGAGATGCTGTCAGTACTGAGGGGCTGTGAGGGAGAGGAAGGAGTTGTTCAACATCTGATCAAAGTGAAAGCTCCAGATTATCAGTAGATTGTTTCTGCATCATCTCTGACATTAAAACCCTGTTTGACTCTGAACGGATTATTAAACCTGGAGTTATTTCAAACAGGAACTTTGTTTTCTAAAGTGACATCATGTTTTCTTTATTCAGACTGGAGCGCTGCAGGTTGTCAGAGATCAGCTGTTCTGCTCTGATCTCAGCTCTGAAGTACAACATCCATCTGAGAGATCTGGACCTGAGTTACAACGATCTGCAGGATTCAGGAGTGGAGCTGCTGAGAGATCTTCTGGAGAGTCCAGACTGCAGACTGGAGACCCTCAGGTCAGTTCACTGACTCTCTGTCACTGCTGGAGATCTCACATGTTCACTTTGTAACTGAACCTCATTTATATTATAAATTATTATTATTATTATTATTATTATTATTATTATTATTATTATTATTATTATTATTATTATTAATAACTGACATTCATAGAGTTGTACATGTCCTTATATTCATATTTCATTTGAACGTACTGAAGTAAGAACTGCAGACAGACAGTTTCTTAAAGGGGACCTATCATGCAAAATGCCCTTTGTACATCTTTTAAACATGAATACGTGTCCCCGGTGCGTCAGGGAACTCACCAAGTGTCAGAAAACACAACCCTCTTTCTTTTCCTCCATACCTAAATCTCTAAAAACGGGGCTGCAACGGATCTGATACATACTGATCCAGATTTGAAATTGTTTAGACGTCAGGAACAGGGAGCTCCGCCTATATGGCCAACTCTCCACCTATCAGGGGAATGTGGGGTTGGGTCACGGCCATTGCCGCTCGAAAGTGCTGGAGACGCTGTAGTACATATGCCAGGCCTATAAGTGGCGCTGTAGTCTGCCACAAAAGTAGCAAAGAAGACTTCTCACAGAATCAGCCCTTGCAAAAACAGGGCTGGAAAAGAGCAAATAGAGCGAAATGAGGCATGGCTAAAATGCATGATCTGTTTGGTATTTTGAGAAAAAAAATTCACAGACATGTTTTTATGGCCCTATAATATATTATTCAAATATAGCATGATAGGTCCACTTTAAAGTAACTCTAATAGATGTTAGTTGTGAAAAGTAAACCTATGTATTTAGTAAACGATAACGTCTGAATAAACCTGATCTGAGAGAGACGGCATTCATCCTACTTTGGAAGGTGCAGATCTCATTTCGGCAAACATTTCAGGGCTTTGTGGACTTAATCCATGACAAACTGGAGTTGAGACCAGGAGGCGGAGTCGCAGTCTTACACGATTCTCTGCGCTCTCTCCAATAAAATACCCAATATTAACGGTATCTGTGTCTGCCCAAGGACAATTTAAGGTAAAACCTAATAGAGGTGTCACACATAATAACCAAAGTTGGGTGTAACACGTTACTGTAATAATATTACTTTTGTCGTAACGGAGTAGTGTTTATAATTCAGTAATCACACTACAGTTACTAACATTGCCCCGACACGAGTTACTTCGTTACTTTCTAAAATCAGTCATAATCAAACCTCAACAAACACCTTCAAAGAACACATGCTAAGGTGAAGCTAACGCACAGCTATTTGTTGTTTGTTTTGATGGAGATTTTGAGGGATAACTGGTCCGCTTTTCAAATCTCTGCGCGTCCCTAACAAGCTGGTTATCATACAGGAAGGAATCCAGAGCTACCAAGTAACCGTTAAACAATAATCTACTTTAATGGTAATATGACAATGCAATACAATCAATACATTACCATACCATACAAAGCCATATCATATCATATGCATAATGTCAGGAATATGCCTACTCCTGGCCTTGTTCACGTGCTGCTTCGACCCTCCGGTCTGGGCAGCGCGAGAAGAGAGAGCGAACAAAAGGCTGAACAGCTTCTTTCATACCAACACCAACAGGAAGGGGTGGAGTTAACTCAGCCTCCACACACACATCCCCCCACATTCTAAAGACCTCAATTGTGTCTTAAAAGATATTTCCTTGCTTCCAAAGATAACACAAAGATTTAATCTCTCATATCTCCAACTTCTGGTTACACAGACTGCTTATTATTAATACAAAGTAATTAAACCCACACATATACTATTCAAGATATGTAGACTTCCCTGAAACATGACATGCTAGAGATCTTAAGCAAAATATACTCTCATCCACCTAGCACCCTGTCCTGCATACCTACACCTCCCCCACAGAGCAATAAAACCCTGTTTACTCCAACCAGCCCTTGTTTATAGCCATTTTAGTCCTCACATTTATGAAGGGATAAAACCGAGAAATCAATATAAAACACAAATACAGGTATTGTTTGAACAGTATTCACTTAACTGCTACTATTGATAATTACCAGAGAAACTCAAGGGACCTCTTTTAATATCTGGAAATTGCAACAAGACTTTCTGCCATTTCAAATGTAACACACTTCTTAAATATCAGATGATAATAATCTGCAGTTTATATCACATGGTCTATTCTTCTTCTCTGTTTTCCGGTTGTTGCCTATTTTGAATGACGAATACACACTACCGCCGCCTGCTGGTAAGGACAGTTATTGCCACTCACGCATGTGCAGTTCGTACGTGCTCGGCTGAAGTCTTTGCGGTGTCTGGTTCCAGTGCAACACATGGCCAACACGCAGGAGAACACGCCGACGCAACAGCGTGAGCAGAGATAGACTGCGCAAAATATACAGATAGCAGGAGACAGAGGACAGCCACGGTCAGATAGCAGGAGACAGAGGACAGCCACGGTCAGATGTCAACCCAGCCATGTCAACACTCATATTGCTCGAGGTCAGGAGCTGGATGAGCAGGAACTTCCTAAAACTCAACGGCAGCAAAACCGAAGCCCTGCTGGTTGGCACCAAAACCACCCTCTCCAAAACCTCATCCTCCCCTGCCTCCAACCTCATCATTGATGGCTACTCCATCCCCTTCTCTGGCCAAGTTAAGAGCCTTTGTGTCATCCTGGACAGCTCCCTCTCATTTTCACCTCACATAAATAACATCACCCGGACTGCCTTCTTCCACATACGCAACATCTCCAGACTCCGCCCATCTCTTTCTCAATCAAACACTGAAGTCCTGGTCAATGCATTTTTCACGTCCCGCATCGACTATTGTAACACCATCCTCTCAGGCATACCCACCAAGCTCATCAATAAACTACAAATCATACAGAACTCCGCAGCCCGGATCATCACCGGCACCAAGGCCTCCGAACACATCACCCCCATCCTCATCCAACTCCACTGGCTCCCGGTTCAATCCCGTATCAACTTCAAAAACCTACTGCTCACTTACAAAGCCCTACATAACCTGCCCCCCCCCTACCTGGCTGACCTTCTTCAGGAGTACACCCCCTCTCGCTCCCTCCGCTCCTCCTCTGCTGGTCTGCTGACCGTCCCCACGCCACGCCTCGTCACAATGGGTGCTCGGGCTTTTAGCTGCACTGCTCCCAGACTCTGGAACTCCCTCCCCCCGCACATCCGAAAGTCAGACACAATCATCATATTCAAATCCCAATTAAAAACCCACCTGTTCAAATCTGCTTACTTACTGTAGTGCTCCCCATTATATATTTCATTTGTGTCCACCTGACTGTCTCCTCCATGATTTCCTGTTTGTGTTTTTATCATGTTCTGTTGCCTATTAGCGTTTAAAGTTTAACAAATTGTACGGTGTCCTTGGGTGTCATGAAAGGCGCCTAAAAATAAAATGTATTATTATTACTGTGCACCAGGTCCTTATTCAGAATTCTTATCAGAATTCTCTGAGTTTTTATCAACTTTGGTTCTTAAAACAGACAAAGTAATTATCGTAGGTGACTTTAATATTCATGTTGACGATGATAAAAATAGCCTTACTGTTGCATTTAACTCTATATTAGATTCTGTTGGTTTCTGTCAGAGTGTAAATAAACCAACCCACTGCTCTAATCACACTCTCGACCTTGTTCTGACTTATGGTATTGAAATTGAGCAACTATTAGTCGAACCGCATAATCCTGCTTTATCCGACCATTTCTTAGTAACTTTTTGAAGTACTATTACGAGACTACAAAGCATTAGTCAAAAGCTCTTGCAGCAGAAACCTATCTGTTAGTGCTATAGCCACATTTAAGGAAGAGATTCCATCAATACTTAACTCGAAAGCATGTCTGCATATAGGGGAGGAAACTTGTACAAAATGTACACCACCCCAAATTGATCATGTTGTTGATAGTGCTAGAGATGCTCTGTGAATAAAATTAGACTCTGTTGCTCCTTTGAAAAAGAAGAAAATAAAACAACACAGATTAGCTCCATGGCATAATGCCGAAACCCGCAAAATAAAGCAAAAGTCGAGACAACTTGAAAGGATATGGCGTTCCACTAAACTTGAAGAATCTCGTTTAATTTGGCATATTACTCTCAATGAATATAAGAAAGCACTGCGTAAAGCGAGAGCAGCCTACTACTCTTCATTAATAGATGAGAATAAGAATAATGCAAGATTTCTTTTCAGCACTGTAGCCAGGCTGACAGAGAGCCACAGCTCTATTTCAATCAGGAGAGACGGTTTTGAGTGATGCATATTTATTGCACAGATGAACAAATGAAGGTAATGGTAGTTTTGGCGATTTAGGCCCCGTTGTGCAGGAAGTATCATTTGGGAGGGTAGAACCGATCCGATGAAACCCCCCTGGGGTCTAGACACTGGTGGTGGTAAATGGATAGTTGGGTCAGTCTGAAGAGGAGTGGTTTAGCTTGAACCTGGATTCAGAGGGACGGGAGGAGAAAAGGGGTGGAGGAGGGTTGTGTCGAGTCACCTGAAATGACAGCTGTCAGAGAGAGAGTAATAACGTATACATGAATGAGAAAGACGGTCTTCCTGGTTGAACTTGAGCTAAGCTACATTGAGCCTTCTATTCCCATAGCACTCAGTAGTAAGGATTGCTTTTGTGATGTGCTTTTTTAATGATAAAATTGTTACTCTTAGAAACAAAATTAATGACCTCTTGCCTTTGACCAGTATAGTGTTATCAACAGCTCCCGGAAACGTAAGTTCTAATATTACACTAAATAGTAAACTAGAATGCTTTTCAGCCATAAACCTTGAACAATTAAATGCAATGATTCTTTCTTCTAAACCAGGGGTGCCCACATTATTTCAGCTTGGGAGCTACTTTTAAAATGACCAAGCCCAAATTATCTACCTACAGGGCCGCCCCTGCCCAATCTGTGTCGCGAACGCGTGCGGGGGAGGGGGGGTGCTAGTGGACTAAACGGCGGATAAACTGTGGCGTGCTTACACTAATTGCGCCGCATAAGCATATAATATTGCGCTGCATTTGCGCTTCAGATGAGGAGGTGAGGCCCCCTCATCACTGCATGAACCCGTATGGCACAATACAACTCAGACTGGCTTACCTGTATGTCAATCAAGTGGCAAATAACATAGTAAGGATGGATGATAGGCTAACTTTGAATTTTTTATTTATTTTTTTTCTTCAATGCCATGCGATCTACCCACACTACCCTCACGATCGACGTATTGGGCACCCCTGTTCTAAACCATCAACGTGTATCTTAGACCCAATTCCAACTAAGCTGTTAAAGCAGCGTTTCTCAAAGTGTGGGCCGCAGAGATGTGATAGGTGCGTCGCGAATGGACGCGATGAACGTGATGAACGGGAGATTTATTTATTTTTATTTTTTCCATACTACTTCCCTGATGGCTCCCACAGGATTGTTGACATCCTTGTGGATTCATCTTCTTATTATAGACACATGCATTTCCAAACATTTGGTATTTCCAAACATTTGGTTTACCTACGCTGTAAAATGTATTATCTCTTCGATTTACACACGGCATCTATTGCACGTCTGTCCGTCCTGGGAGAGGGATCCCTCCTCTGTTGCTCTCCCTGAGGTTTCTCCCATGTTCCCTTTAAACTGTGGGTTTTCTCCGGAAGTTTCTCCTTGTACGATGTGAGGGTCTAAGGACAGAGGGTCTAAGGACAGAGGGTCTAAGGACAGAGGGTGTTGTATTGTCATACTGATATTCTGTACAAACTGTGAAGACCACTGAGACAAATTTAACATTTGTGATATTGGGCTATATAAATAAACATTGATTGATTGATGATTGAATAAAGGTCATCTGAAGTCATTTTAGTTTTACCTGATAAAGTTCACTTTCTGAAGTAGACAGATATTTATGTTCCCATTCATTTAAATGTTGAGTAACATCTGATTGGATTATAAATGGATTTGTATCCTCATCATGTTTTCTTTATTCAGACTGAGGGGCTGCAGGTTGTCAGAGATCAGCTGTTCTGCTCTGGCCTCAGCTCTGAAGTCCAACCTCCGTCTGAGAGAGCTGGACCTGAGTGAGAACGCTCTGCAGGATTCAGGAGTGGAGCTGCTGAGAGATCTTCTGGAGAGTCCAAACTGCAGACTGCAGACCCTCAGGTCAGTACGGGGTCTCTGCTGGTTCAGCAGTATTGTATGAAACACAGGGAGGGGTTTCTCTCACTGGGAAACAGATCAGTGATGTTACCCACTGACTGCAGGCTCTCTCATTCTTCCATCAACGAGAGAAGGCCAGCTGGAAATGCAAAGCCACGTTTAGTCAGTCATCAACTTTCCACCAGACGTATGGGGTTTGACAGAAGAGGGGAAAAGGTAGTCTGTGTTTGATGGGATGTTTTTAGTTCCTTGACTAATGACCAGTGTTGGGACTAACGCGTTACTGTAACGCCGTTTTTTTTGGCAGTAACTAGTACTCTAACGCATTACTTTTTAAATTCAGTAACTCAGTTACCGTTACTACATGGTGCGTTACTCCGTTACTGCGTTAGTTTTTTTATATAGTCAACAGCCAGGTGAACAGAGATGAGAACTGTACTTAAGTACAGTACTTGAGTAAATGTACTTAGATACTTCCTGTGTCACATGCGGAGACGGGCTGTGGGCGTGTTTGTGTTTGTGTTTGTGGGTTTTCTCTGGAAGTTTTTCCTTGTACGATGTGAGGGTCTAAGGACAGAGGGTGTCGTATTGTCATACTGATATTCTGTACACACTGTGAAGACCACTGAGACAAATGTAACATTTGTGATATTGGGCTATATAAATAAACATTGATTGATTGATTGATTGATTGAGATCAGTCAGGACTCTGAAGCTGACTCAAAGAACAAACACTTATTTTAAACTGGATCCATAACTGTTGGATTGTGTTCATCCCTACAGGATCAGAGGAGAGACGATCAGAGCCAAGATCCAGAAGACCTGTGAGTACTGAATATCCTCCATTCATCCAGATATTAAACTCTTTAACCCGTTGAACCCCATTGACCCAAAAACGGACATCACAACAGTTGGCGCTAGGTAGCAAACACGGCATTACCTTGGTCATTGTCTGGTCTCTACTTGTCTTCAATGGCATTAAAACGATAAAAACGCTGCTGAAGGTTAATCCATAGGTTAATCCAATGTGTCTGTGTCACTTTGAATGATTTCTGATAATCCATAAGCAATAAACCTACTTTTAAGATTTCAGAGCGTGAGACAGCTTTCGCTTCAGGCAAACTGCATGCGCATAGCCCTCACTTCACAATGGTAACGTTGGTGTCTATGTGAAAATTCCCCTTCGATTCTATTGGCTCTAACGGTTAAGAAGAGCCAAAATTGACCAATGGGTTCCAGAGAAACGGCAAAAACGCCCATTTCCACCCAAATCACCTCAGAGGTGGAGTTTTTTTTTGCTAAATCTCTCTAAAAAAGTAAAATGTCACTTGTTTTGCAACAATCTTGATACAGGGTACTTATTATATGTTTTAATTTGGATTCCTAAAGCTTTTAGTCTACCTTACTATCATCCAAGGGTAGTTTTCACTATAAGTACAAAATAAGTTTTGGACGGACACTTTGATTTACATTTTTTTACATGTTCGATCTGAATTTTCTTTAAAATAAAAAACATCTATATTGATTCCGACTTTTCTACATCCAACTCACAGGTTTGTCATTACTTTGAGAAAAAAGATTATTAATTTTCCCCTTTTTAGAAGGGAAGATATGGTCATTTGTTCTGGGCATGTCATTTTCGAGCCTGAGACCTGAAAAATAGGGTTCGGGTTCAACAGGTTGGAGCATGTCCTCAGAGGAAAACAACACTCTTGTTTTTCTCTCTTCATCATTTTGGCTGTTTCTCTTCACAACAACTGTCTATCAAAACAGTGACGCGTTCACTGACACTCTGTAAAATGTAAATACACTCTGAAGAATAAAACACATGAAAACATCAACATTATAACCAGTCTGTTACAGTATTATCATCAAAATATACTTCAGTACAAGTAGAAGTACTTAGATCTTGTACTTGAGTAAAAGTAGAAGTACTCAGATCTTGTACTTAAGTAAAAGTAGAATTACTCAGATCTTGTACTTGAGTAAAAGTAGAAGTACTCAGATCTTGTACTAGAGTAAAAGTAGAAGTACCAGAGTGTAGGAATACTATGTTACAGTAAAAGTCCTGCATTCAAAATGTTCCTCAATGTTCCTTCTATGTGCTGGGGACCCGTACTGTACATGTCTATCATCACACTGTGGGCTCCTCAACATGTGTGGGTTCCCAGCAGGACTCTCTGAGCTGCAGACACATTCTTTCTGTGACTTTGTTCCAGATATTTGGAGCATAATAACTGAAGCTGTTTCTCCATGTTCAGGAACTTCCCATCCCCCGAGTCCTGTGGCAGGAAGCGCTCCTTCTCTCCAAGAACTCCTGGACCCTGCAAGCTGGTCCAGAACCAGAGTCCCAGTGAGGAGTCCAGCCAGTCGACCTCTCAGAGTTCAACTAAACTACAACATTATTAAAGACCATGTTTAAAGTTAAAAAAGGATGCTTTCAGACTGAATCCAGAAGTTTCTCAAGCTGCAGTCAAAGCAGGTCATTTGTGAAATATATAAAACAATCTTTGGACATTTTATTTACATTTATTTTAATCAAATGTTTCTGACTTTCTATCTGAGTGCTTTTCTCATGAATTAACGACTTCAATCTTCTTTCTTTTCTTGTGTATTTCATAAACAGGATGTTGTTGTTTGTCCTTATATCCTGATTGATGAGTCAGCAGGCGGTAACGGTCAGCTGGCATGTGTATTTGTTCATTGGCTCCTATGTGTAGCATGTTTAATGGCAGTGTTTTGAAAATGGCTGACAGGTGGATATGTCAGATCTCTGTGTGTAACTCAGAGAACCGTGTGCAGGGTTTTAGAAAGTGCAGAGTTGAATTGCAGATTGTGTGCAGACCTGAAAATGTGTTTAGAGTTCTGTTTGATTTAATCCAGCCAGTTCTGCTGCAGCAAAGCATAAGGACTCAGAGCTCGGACCTATTGTGTTCACATTATATACGCTTCCTTTAGGCGATAAGGAATCACTCGGTACATTTTCATTGTTCTGCGGATGATTCTCAATTATACACAATATAGACAAAAGTATTGGACCATCTGCACCTTAGAGATACCGCAGGTCCTTCCTTCCTGCAGCGGTCAGACTATATAACCACCACGACCCCTAGTAGACCCCCCACACAACAACACAGACTATAACACCCCTTGTTGTTAAATACCAACTATGTGCTATATATATATATGCTCTTAAAATTCTGCAATATATACCTGGCTGCTAAATCCTCAGAACTGTTACAGAATGTGTATTTTTTAAATGTATAACTTTTTTAAATTATAATGTCTTGTTTTAATCTTTAATACTTTGTTGTCTGCATGCTTTAGGGAACATGAAGCTGTCTCTGGCTCTTTCTGCTGTAACAATGTACATTTCTCCTCTGGGTACTAATAAAGGGATTCTGATTCTGATCACACCTGCAGGACATCCCATTCCAAACTCTTAGGCTTTCATTTGAACTTGTTCCCCCTTTGCAGCTACAGATGTAGTGCTTCATTTCAGACGCCAACCCATGCAGGTCCGTGATCGGCACGGGGTGGGCCCCTGCTGAAAAGGAAAACCCCCCAGCAGGACTTGAAACGCCCCCTTGATAAATACATTTAATTATAATGAAACCAGCTGCAATGGATCATGGATCCACCAGGGGGAGCCGTGAAAAGCTGCCACACTGGAACTCATGTGAAATAAACAGCTGATCTACAGGTATCTGATATAGCGGATATTTGTTAAGATCCATATGTCACGGATAGGATCATATTCTGTGCTAAATAAGAGACATGTAATCATTTACTAAACATCACCATGTTTTTATTTAACAAAATAATGTTTAATTCATGTTGGCGTAAGTACAAAACCATCGCTATGTTTTTAGATCAGGAAATGCATCCAGGCTCAAACAAGCGATTTTCAGTCATCATCCTCACGATCATTTAATGTATCATATGTTCGCAAGTTGAAATGAATGCACTAAATTTAATCCACGTGAGTTTACAACAACACAAATAATCGCTTTGTTTTTATATCACATCCGACCGGAGGAAAATGCAGCACGGGTCTCACTACCGATCATCCTAATCCCACGGGCAAACAATAATATGTACAGTGTTAATAGTTTACTGTATTATTAGTGTCTAATATTACTGGGGTTTTTGGAATGGTACTGGATTTAGATTTATTGTATCGGCTTCATATCGCAATATATTCCCGAAGTCTGAAATGCAAATATGTCCCACATTAGGGCAATTCACCCTACATTTAATCATTCAAACAAAATCATATTTCGTTTCTTTTTAACGAAATAAATGTGGTTTAATCCACATAATTGACTGTGTTAATTGTTTACTGTAGTATTGTGCACATTACTTTTCGCTGCTTGTTGCACCTGGTTAGAAGCTAAACTGCATGTCGTTGTCTCAGTACCTGCAATATGTGCAATAACAATAAAGTTGAATCTAATCTTGAGCAGGAACAAATGTATTTAGGCTACTTAGTACATATCTGACATAAACGATTAAACACATTTGTGCATTCTTTAAACCGAGTCAAGCCGAGTCCGGAGGTGGCGGCACATTAAAGTGTGCACCTGATTGTTTAACTTGAAGGTGCCTGATGACATTTAATCATTCAAACAAAATCATATTTCATTTATTTTTAACGAAATAAATGTGGTTTAATCCACATAATTTAGGCCTACTGTGTTAATTGTTTACTCTTAGTATTGTTTAACTTGAAGGTGCCTGATGCAGAGTCCTGCACGGGTCTGATTTTCAAGACCCGCACCCGCGACGTGCAATACCGAACCCGCCCCGCTACCCGCACATATTGCCAATTAGTTCCGCAACCCGACCCGACCCGTCGGCACAAGATACGCAACCCGACCCGAACCCGCATAGCCTAGCCTATATATGAGTAGTGAAAACGTGCAATTATTAACACATGCAGTTGCATATTTGTCTCAAAAAGCGTCGCATCATCTTTGTTTTACCCAGAACCGAACCCGGAAAAAAGCGTTTGAGAAAATACCACCCGCGAATCACCTTTTTTGCGGGTCACCCGTCAACGAATATGAATAGAACATTTGTGCAAATTAATTTTTAATCACACACGTCTCCCCACGTCTCCCCGTCCCGAAAATGATAAATAAAATAAAAAGAGGAAACAATTTTCAAGTTCAGTTTTCAACGTTTTATTTAAAATAACTGACATAACAGACACCATACTGTAGGCCTATCTGCTGTGGAAACCAGGACGAGCTATTTTGGGATATGTTTTTCGGGGGCTACTCAGTCTCTCATTTACCCGGCTCCTGATGTTATGCCACTGGTCAATGTTCAGATTTGGGAACCAATTGGAAACATAGGACTCAATCTTTTTCAACCTCTTGACGGGAAAAAAGGAAGGTGTAAATGTTTGAATGATGAATAAACAGTGAGGAGGGGTACAGTATGAATACACTAGATATACACAGCAGCCCAGCCTGTGAGCAGTATGAACACCAATGAGCGCTCAGCTCGAGATACCAGCGAGTCGAGAGAGAGAATGATATCTGCATTTTCTCTTTTGGTTTGATTAGGACACATCCTGGGGATTGTGTTTACAAACATTGACCAGACCGTTCACCAGCCCCCACCCCCCATGTTACCCATGCTGTCCTGTGTTGCGAACTCTTTGTTTAAAACAAATTGGCCATCGGAATGTGTGGAGGAATTCTCCCAAGGGTCACATTCCACAGCTCTCTACTCTGTAGGTTTTTGTTTGCATATTTCTATGCCGTAATTCATACTGGTCCTCTCACGCACATACATTCTCCTTACAGTATACATATAGGCTATATGAGTCCGTGTATCTACGGACCATTTGTTTTTCTTTATTAAAAAAGGAAACGGAAGAGCGTCTGAGAGGCGTTTTTGCCCTTTTGCTTTTTACCTTACTAAATGGTCTAATGGTCAATGGAGCGAGGGGGGGGGGAAGTGATTTCAAAACAAAAAGCACTCGTTTGCTTGGAACAAAGAAAACGGCCAAGTCGAGAGAGAGAATGATATCTGCATTTTCTCTTTTGGTTTGATTAGGACACATCCTGGGGATTGACCACTCGTTTGCTTGGAACAAAGAAAACGGCCAAGACACACATTGAGTCCAGAAAATGAATGTTATTAAGGGCTGTACATATAATAAGCCTGTGTCTACAATTTACAACAGGCTTATTATATGTACAGCACTTAAGATACACGTTTGTGTTTAACAGCTGACCACCATGACATACTTTGTTTTAGTAGATTTCGCATGAGAGCAAAATTTATAAATATGAGCATTAAATTATATGAATATGAGAACAAAATGCATGAATGTGTGAGTGACAATATATGAATGTGTGCATTGAAATATGATAATATGAGAGCAAAATGTATGAATGTGTGAGTGTAAATATATAGGCTACGTGTGTGAGAGTGAACATGTATGTATGTAAAAGGAGAATATATGTGTGTAAGAGTGAAAATGTATGTATGTAAAAGGAGAATATATGTGTGTGACAGTGAAAATGTATGTATGTGAAAGGAGAATATATGTGTGTAAGAGTGAAAATATGCTGCATTTTGAATGTCCGATAGTCCACCATTTTCACCGGAAATATCAAACATTTAATAAAAGTGAAAAACAATGAACAAGACTTAACGTATTCATCATAATTAATTATATTTATTTCGTTTGGATGTATGATTTTTGACTTTGTTTAGAGCAGTGATCTTCTACTATATGAACATTTTGGACCCAAAATCACAAAAAAAACGTAAAAACAGATTTTGAAAATGATATTATTTTTCATATAGGTAACACAAACATACACAACGAAACCATTTAAAAGCTGGAAATATATACATGGGATATCACTATGATAATGTGAAAGTTTGATTGAGGTAGCATGGGATTTCATTCTGATAAGGCAAAAGTGTTATTATAAATATAATACAAATATATATATACATATACACATTATGTACACAAATAAGTTGTTTCTGTCTTTATCTGTGCCACGCTTCAAAGCGGTATTTTCCGTTTCGTAAAATGATCAAATACGGTGAAGATATTCAAATATGTGCTTCCATTTTTCATACTTTTGAAATGTATTAACTTTATATCATCGTATCTCCGTGTTTACTGGGTATTTTGCATGAAACAAAGACTGGGATATAGTTTCAAGCCAGTACTTTCGACAGAAACACACGGCAATGTCATCCGGACTGTTGTTTTTATGCGGCACCGGCTTGAACAGGTCATGTGATCTGATCACGCCGGCGTGGCGCTCGACTCCAAAGGGCTAATATTAAATACATATAAGTATTTTACAACTTGTATTTAGAAATACTCTGTTGTAATTATTGATGCATACATGTGTTCATCCATTCAATGTGGCATCTGCTATAATGGGGTTAATGTATGATATTACTTAATAATACAATACATTATAATATATGATATGATAATTACATTTTTAGTTGTATTCATTTCTTATTTTATAGTTTCTCAGTATTATTATTTGTATTGCTCATCTTATTTTTGATTTTATTAATCTTTGTGAATCTGTGCTGTCCTGTTTTTCACTCTCACCCTGTTGCTGTTTGAACTACTGAATTTCCCCACGGGATTAATAAAGGTCCATCTTATCTTATCTTTATGTATACATTGATTTACTTCAATCTACTGTACTGTGTAAAAACACCCCAACAATATTACAAGAAATATACTGCATAAAGCAAACTATATACTTTATTTGATCTAAAATATTGATGTTTTTTCATTATAGTAGCTTGTGAAAACCATACAGTAACAAATAAGTGATTAAATGCTACAGTATTCAGCAAACACAACTGCAGAGCTGCAAACATTGCAGCTAAGTTCTACAACACCCAGTTGTCTTTGTGTATTTTGTGAATGAAGCACCATCTCATGGTTAAATCCTGTAATTGAACACATGGGGAAATTGGGCAACGCCCTCTAGCAATTTGGCAACACCCCCAGCCACTGGCATCCGCTGGGCTTTTGACTGGGACACACCCATTTGAGTCTGATCTGGAGTGCTACATCTGTATAACGGCTTCCACTCTTCTGCGGCTTTCTACAGAGGAAGCCCTTTCATCCAGAAGAGCATTAGTGAGGTCAGACACTGGTGTTGGACGAGAGGCTGGCTCTCCGTTCTAGTTCATCCCAAAGGTGTTCAGTGGGTTGAGGTCAAGTTCTTCCACACCAAACTCATCCACCCAGGCCATCTTACTTCTTCCTTCTCTCTGTCTATACCTGTGTACTCTCATGTTCCGATTAACCCAGCTTCCCCAAATGTCTTTCTTTTTGGTGTCTATATACGCTGGGATCCGGAGTCATGGATGATCCTGCGGTCCTGTGTCCTGGATCGCGAGCCCTGGATCTTGAGTCGTGGCTGTGGTCCTGGATCATAGGTCCTGGATGGATTTCCTTGTGGATTCATCTTCCTATTATACACACATGCATTTCCAAACATTTGGACTATGTTGTAAATGTATTATCTTTTCAATTTACACACGGCATCTATTGCACGTCTGTCCATCCCGGGAGAGGGATCCCTCCTCTGCTGCTCTCCCTGAGGTTTCTCCCATGTTCCATTTAAACTGTGGGTTTTCTCCGGAAGTGTTTCCTTGTACGATGTGAGGGTCTAAGGACAGAGGGTCTAAGGACAGAGGGTCTAAGGACAGAGGGTGTCATATTGTCATACTGATATTCTGTACAAACTGTGAAGACCACTGAGACAAGTGTAACATTTGTGATATTGGGCTATATAAATACACATTGATTGATTGATTGATTGATGGAGCTGCTTTGTGGGGCTCAGTCATGCTGGAACAGAAAGCTTCTTCCTCCCCAGACTGTTTCCTGGCTGTTTCCACCAGATTGAGACTTGAGTTTCTTGGTGTTTTTCACAACAAATAAAAATGCTCAAAAAATAAAAACAGTGTTCTTGCTAATCATTGATGAGTTACACACTGTGAAGAATAAATAATAAATGTAAAAAATGCATCAAAGTCAATGTTGGTGCCAATTTGTACACGTAAAAAATACTTTATTTATTGTTTATTCATAATAATGTTGTCTTCTTAGGTATAACGTTTTTAATGTTTTTGTAAAATAAATACAAATAAAATATATTCAATATCTTGTATCTGTTTTTAGAAAATAAATACAAATACAAAATGATACAGAAAATAATGATCAGTTTTGTGCCTTTATGTAAACGAGCTGTGGACTCTCTATGTTCATGCTCTCCTGGATATAAACCCAATAGATCTTTGGATCAAATCTGCTTTGAATGATGTTCTTTAATATACAACTCAATTGGTGTAATTGTTGAATATTTTAAGAGTTTGGTTCCAAAACGCGATAAACGCCACTTTTGAAAAAAATGAGTTCCGGCCAAAATCAGTATTGTATTTCGTCGGTATTGAAAAGTCAACATTCAATTTTCCGCAAAACGCGATATCCGCCGTGTTATTCTGTCCTGTCCACTTTCTTTCCAAAAAGCGACAAACGCCAGTCTCCCTTCTCTACAGAATGCGATACATCCGCTCAACCAATCACAACGCACCATTCCACGCACCTCAACCAATCACAGAGCATTCCACGCAGTGTAAACAATAATGGCGGCACCCTGAATGTACCGGCTTTCGTCATTATCTACTTCAACAAACAATAAAAACATGAATACTTTTGACGGCATTGATGAACCTGTGGTGGTTTCTGCGGTGGGGAAGAAACGCAAGCCATCGAAATGTAATCATGTACATGAGGAGATTAAGAAAATGAGACACTCGGGAGGAGGAAAAATGCCGGCTGTCGCTTGTTATCATTCTCATACAAAAACAAACTTCTGTCACACAGACACATTGACCCCAGGGGATCTATAAAAAAACGTTCAGTGTTTTTACTCTGGATCTACTAAAATCGAGCAGGATCAAGTCCTTTTGCAGCTGATCACTGTCAAAAAAGTTCAGCGGAGACGTCCAAAGGTTGTCAACAGCGATATGCAGAGGGATAGGGAGGTCACTAATGAATATCATTTGCTGACCGAAGATCATCCCACAAACATTCCTGTCTGCAACGCCACCTTTTGCAGCGTTTTGGGTGAGTTTAATTTAGATGTACGAATTATATTATTCATACAGGACTGCCTGCTCTTAAAACGTGTGGATCATTAAACAACGCTATGTTGATGTGATAGGCTGGACTACACAGGCTAGATAATGACAGCTTAATTCACAACAAGCACATCACTGGCTTTTCAATGCAGCCTGATGTGCAGACTAGGTTATATCATGAAGTGAACAAGGCACAATTAAGCTTTTCTGTTGAATCTTTAATGTTTAAGTTTCTTGCTATTTTTTTGTTTGTTTTCATGTTAAAATGTAGCCTACTTAAGGAATTAGTATCACTAGCTGTCTGGTGTATTGCTTGGGCACACATTCTTTACAAAGATATAGTTATATGAATGCAATGTATTTATAGTATGCACAAGACAATCGTACAACGTACAGCACTAATATGAATGTAACATGGCAAAGATGAATGTGATTTTGGAATTTCTGTGGTCTAATGTGATATTGTTGTTCTTGTTCATGATACATTTTCCTCACATGTAATGTTTTATTGTTGTAATGAATGTGTAGCATTAACAAGATGACCCGTTAAATACATTTTGCGAGCGATGATTGATGTATTTTTGGCCCAGTGCCCATATATAAGTTTAGTATTGACCAAGTTCAGAGGTTTTCATATGTATCAACTGACTTACTGTTATGTATTTTTGGACAGTTTCAATATGAAAAATAAAATGGATCTATTGCATTTTGGAGGGGAAAAAACGTGTCATGGATTTATTGCATTTTGGGGGGGAAATGATCAGTTTTTAAAATAAATCTTTAAAAATCTAATTCTGGATTTTAATTTTTAATGTTATTATAACCTCAAGATGCTATGTGAAAGTTTGAAACAGAAAATAGTGGTTTTCACTTGCCACTTTTCACTTTTTCTTTTCCTAGAATCTGACTTTTTTTCTCAGAACTTGACTTTTTTATTAGAATTTGACTTTTTTCTTAGAATTTGACTTTTTTTCTCAGAACTTGACTTTTTTCTTAGAATTTGACTTTTTTTCTCAGAACTTGACTTTTTTCTCAGAACTTGACTTTTTTCTCAGAACTTGACTTTTTTCTTAGAATTTGACTTTTTTCTTAGAATTTGACTTTTTTCTTAGAACTTGACTTTTTTCTTAGAATTTGACTTTTTTCTCAGAACTTGACTTTTTTATTAGAATTTGACTTTTTTCTTAGAATTTGACTTTTTTCTTAGAATTTGACTTTTTTATTAGAATTTGAGATTTATTTTGTGACAGGAGCACTGAAGAGACTTACACTTATCTGCCCTAGACTTCTGCTTTCAGACGTAGTTAATTATGAAGTTATCACCCTATCCGATGCAGAGGCCAATACAATATAATATATTATTTTATTTACATATTATTATTATTTACATATGTATATTTATATAGTGTTACAAATACAACCGGCCCTTTGAGTGCAACCTTAATGCTGATGTGCCCGTGATGAATTGAGTTTGACCCTGTTACAGCCGCTGCTTTCCTTGTGCCATTAACTCTGTTTGTGTGTGTATATGTAAATGAGCTGTGCAGTTCCTCTGATGTCATTGGCCATCCCGTCCCGCAAAATCCGAGGTGATTGGATTGACGTCATCCAATCCCCGCCCGCTTCTGCTACGTCATCCGGGGGAGGAGTACAAAGGCCGGGCAAGGACATCATTCTAGAGGCTCTGTATTGTGAGACAGACGCCTCCAGCCTCTCATTGTGTTGCCGCTATATTCTGTGCTTTGTTAGACTGCTTAGCAGCGTGTTAAGTAGGTTTTCAGTGCTAGTTACACTGATTAGCAGTGTGTCGTAGTGTTCTGTGTTTAGTATAGTGTGTGTGTACCGCGTAGACCCAGGTTAGTTTAGCGCCTGTAGATCAGCATTTGTGCCTGTATCGCTTAGACCCAGGTTAGTTTTGCGCCTGTAGATCGGCAACAGCTGTGTTCTCGCACAGCCTCCTTTTGTTTGTTATTTTGTTCCACTTTAGAAGTGTGGTATTTTCTTTCCTTTTGTGTATTACCCGTTGTGGGATAATACTGTGCAACTCTCTTTTGGAGTTCTCCTTTTGTTAAATAGCAACAGTTTGGCCCTTTGTTTGTGCCAGGCTGTTTGTGTATATCATTTTGTTCATTTATAGTTACAAATAAACCACTTGTAACTTATACCAATTCTACTCTGGTTGTGTTTCTTCCAGGGTTAGGGTTAGGGTTAGGGTTACAGTGATCCTTTTTAACAACTCTGGCACAGCAGGAGGTTGAGATTAGGAACAAAGGTTATAGGAGCCAGCATGCTTATTCAGCCTGAGGCAATCATCTCCATTATTGTTGTTATTTTAGATCACACACATCTGTATTTAATCATCACTTCCGGTGTTTGTCACGTGGGTCTTGTTGGTTTGTTTTTAGTCCACCTGTTGTTTGCCAGTAATGAATACGACACAGAGGGTGAGCTCATGTTCTGTTGAACGTTTGCTCCTCTCTAAGTTACAAACTGTAAAGAGAGAAATGTAGAATGTGTGATATTGGGTTTTATTAATAAACGTTGATCGATTGATTGATTCCTCTTCTCTCTTTCTCGATGCAGAGTTTGATATTTATCTGTTTCTGGTTTTCCTCTCCGGAGCGTTGTTGTTCGTCTTTGCAGACTCACTCAGCTGGTCACTTTTTATGAAGACTATTTAACAACACTAAGATGCATTTAAATTAAAAGGATAATAACATATTGAACCACTCGTCTTTCTCCCCTCCATAAAGGAGTCAAGTGTTCTTCTACTCTGCTGGTCTGAGCACCGGCATGATCGCCTCTCTCATCATCGTCTTCTTCATTCTGGCTCGCTTTCTGCCCAAGGTAAGGACCCATTTTACTGCCATGTTTAACAGATGTTACTCCCAGGTCTAGGGGAACCTATAGGCGCAGCACAAAATGGCCCTCACCCCACTCTTCCCACTCACAAGACATTGTCAAAGACACAGGACCTCAGCTTTTTTTAGATTTAATGCACTCAAAAAGAGGTGAGACAAAACCCAACAATAAACAAAAATCGTCTGTACAGAGGTTTTCTTAAAACTTGCATAACCAAAACAAAACGAAATGAAGTACATACTTCTTACCTACTCTTGCCAGTAAACAGGAGAAAAAGGTTCAAACAAAAAGAAGGTTTTCTCACAAACAAAACATCAAAACAAAGCGTGTCCTCGAGACAGGTACATTAACTTTACAAAAGGGTTCGGTAAACGGTCATTTTAACAACACAGCACAACAGACCAAATCTCCTACACAGACACAGAGTTGGGAGTAGGAGAGGTCGATGAGAGAGAGGGCAGAGGGACTGCATGGTTGCATCTTAAATGCTCCCCTCTTCTTCAGGTGGACCAATCAGCATGTTGAAGGTATCTAATCAGCTAAAGGCACGGACACACCAACCTGATTATCGGCGTCGGTGGGCGTCAGGTCGACGATGAGCGTCAACACGCCCTACTCAGATTGGTGTGTCCCGCACCATCGGGTCTTTTCAGCCGGGCCCATCCCTTTTCGGCGGAAAGGTCGGCCAAAGGCAGTCGGCAACAGAACTCACTCTGATTGGCTGTTCAGCTAGCGAATCAGTGCATGAGAAGCTAAACGGAAGTGAGGGACCCAAACAAACTATTAAGAAGGCAAATCTGAGATTTCATTTAACTCCAGCTCTCGACACAGGTTCGGGAAAGCCCCGTGAGCGTCTCGTTGTAGAGTGAAGATGGAACGCACACGCTATTGTTTGTTTATATCACGCAGTCTGTTCTTCTTCTCTCGGTTATCACGCAGTCTGTCTTCCGGTTGTTGCCTCTTTTGAATGATGAATACTAGGGCTGTGCATCTTCACTGGTCTCACGATTCGATTCGATTACGATTATCCTGTTAACGATTCGATTCGGTTCGATATCACGGTGCATCACGATTCATACCAATGCGTTGCATCCTCAATTTTCTATATTACTGCACATGGCTTATTTTTCATCAATGCATACATGCAGTAAATACATATGAACTCTCTTTTTATTATTTAGAAAGTGCTTCAGAAATCAATAACATAAATGTCTTGACATTAATTTATAAACCAAAAATAAATGAATAGCTCTAGCATCCCTATACAGTATCTGTGTGTGAAGTAGTTCCATCCTCAAAAACAAAAAGCTAATGCTTCTGCAGTCGAGCTGCAGCTTCTAGCAACGGCCTTCTGTTAAGAAAGGACACTGAAGGTCCTGAATGAGGCCTCACACACAGGACGTGAGTCTGAACACAGCAGACAACAGGAGTATTTACAACAGCATATACAAACAAAAATACTGCATGTGGGTGCACACTTACATTCTCTTACTGTTACATAAATCCCATGAATGTATGAGATTAAATTATCTTCATTATATCTCAGTGATTAAGTGAATAATAAAGTTTCTATCGGGTCACTATCAGCCTGTCACTCATTATTTTCAGGGAGGGGGCGGGGCTTGGAGGAACGGAGAGGAGACGGTGATCGCGGAAGCTTTTTTCCTCCTGACTTCACAAACTTTACACACGTATATATCGTCTGCAAATTGCTAGAGGACATTCATACTTTGCAATCCAAGACTTAATTAAATCCACCAAAAACCTGACATGATTGTAACGCGATTATTTTTGAAAAACATAAATCCCTGTCACAGTCCATGTCGCTGCGGCTCAGAGACACAGGGTCCCTGTGTCTCTGAGCCGCAACGACACGGACTTATTCGGAGCGGGTCGTTCTGCTGTGGGTTCTGGACTGGTGTTCTTGTGTTGGTGGATAAAGCAGACTGCTCCGTGTTGCTGTGCCGCTGTCATGTCTGTTCCCTGATCTCTGCGTCACCGACCGATTTTATATTAAAGTGACAGAAAAAACGTTATAGTAAAGCCGCGGCCGGAAAATCAGGAAGCAACGTTACTACTCTATAACCGATTATCTTCCGTCACTGCATCGAGACCGAATCGTCCACGTCCGCATCGCAATGCATCGTAGAAACGATTATTTTCAACACCCCTAATGAATACACACGACCGCCGCCTGCTGGTAAGGAGAGTTATTGGCACTCATGCATGCGCAGTTCGTACGTGCTACTTGGCCGTTGGCTGAAGTCTTTGCGGTGTGTTCCGATGCGACGCAGGAGATGCAAGGCGACGCAACAGTCGGGTCCGTCTGTGTCAGTTCTTTGTTGTCAGATTGGTGTGTCCGGGCCTTTATGGATAAGGTGAGGTCAGTCATGGGGAGGGACTCGGATTAGAAACGTGGCATATAGGGAGATATATTGGTTTAACAGGTAAATATCCTTTGGCCTCACCTACTTTCTTCGTCTCTTCTCTGCAGAAAAGCCCGTTTTATGTCCTGATTGTCGGCGGCTGGTCGTTCTCTCTGTACGCCATCCAGCTGGTGGGAAGGAACCTCCAGACCATTCTACGGGAACACTGGAACGTGGCGTTAGGTGAAGAAGAGCCTTCATAACACCACCATTTTATAGATAATAAAACACTTTTGTTTATTTGCCTCACATCGCAACAGAAAGACGCTCAGGTGTGTTGGCCTTCATCAGAGCGTATTCATTTACAGATTGCATTTGGTAAATAAAGGGCAGAGTTAACACAGCTGGGGAATGGATCCAATTATCTAGAAACTCATCTCTTCTCAAATGGCTGCAGATACAGAGACTCATCACAACTATTTAGTGACATCATGTTCACCAAAAACAGGTTTTATTAGCTGTTATCATGTATTTATTATATCTTATTCATATTGGTTAAAGAACTTGATAACACAATGTTTACAGGCATCATGTATTCACTGCTAACACCATGTTGGAAGAGAATTCACCTCTCCATAGCTTCTCCTTGGTTAAAGGTAGGGTAGCTAATTTTGGAGAAACCAGCTCGAGATCGCTAGAATTTGAAAATACACAGCCGGAACAAATCTGCCACTTCCTTACAGAGCCCCTCCTCCAACACACACGAACGTGCACATGACCAATGACGGCACGAGATAAGTTTGTGCACAGATGAAAGGCTGACAGGCAGGTAGGCCATCCAGTTATTTTAGCCGGGCCGGCTCAGATGATTGGTTGAGCTTTTTACAGTACTACGGCTTCCACAGATGACATTTTTCTATGGATTTGTTGTCAAAGCACTTAAGATATTCATTGCTATCGGGATGTTAAGAGCATTCCATTGAATATAACAAAAAGTGTATCTCGAGCCGGTTTCTCAAACTTACCTACCCCACCTTTAAACACAAGGTATCAGTACAAACACATATTTTTAGAAAACGATGTTGCTCCGTCATTCTTTTCTCCTTCTCATTACCAGCAGCTGCAGTCGGCTATGACGTCAATTTTACAACAGCTGGTTTAAATAAATGATATAATAATACTAATAACAAAGAATTTGAATGTTCAAATATATATACACATAATATATCAAATTATACATTTGAACATATGGCTCCTACCAGTAGTGTAGGCAGAAATGTACTTTAGGGCGGGCCTGTATAAAATAGGGTGGGCCAGCTTTTTCCAGGGGAAACATGACTTTAAAGTAGGCCTGGCCTATAATTATAATACATAATAATGCCCATTGCCAAGCATCGTTGTAGCATTTCCCTCCGAATAATAGTCAAAGACTTGACTGATGATATGAATTTATTGAAATCTCTAATATTGACGTAAGAGCTATAAAGACACAAAAATAACAAATACATTTAGGCTCCATCCATATTAGAATCACTTTAGCATACTACTAAACGTTAACTGTAAACAGCCAGCAAAGCTACAAAACAGCATATCAACGAATTAGGACAAAACCCACATGTTTATATTATAGTTAATTGACCAAAATGTAAACAAAATAAGTTTCAATTCATCCATGGAAAAGGGCTGAAAATGAAAAAAAGTATCCAAAAATAGTGCATCATGAGCCCGCAAGAGTCCCCTGTCAACTCCCCTTGCATTCCTCCAGAGTCGGAAAAAGTCTGAGTTAACTTTTCGGAGAACCATAGAAAGGGGTGAAAATGGATCAAATGGATCCGAAAAGAGTGTATCACAAGACAGGTAGAGTCCCCTGACAACTCTCCTTACATTCCTCCAGAGTCAGGAAAAACTCTGTTATCTTTTGGGAGAACCAGAGAAAAGGGGTGAAAATGGAGAAATTGTATCCCAAAATAGTGTCTCATAATTCCCTGACAACCCCCCTTGCATTCCTCCAGAGTCAGAACAAGTCTAAGTTATCTTTTGGGAGAACCAGAAGAAAGGGGTGAAAATGGAGAAATTGTATCCCAAAATAGTGTCTCATAATTCCCTGACAACCCCCCTTGCATTCCTCCAGAGACCCGTTCAAAAACTTAAAGTTTGGTAAGAACCATGCTGGGGGGTCTCTATGCAACAATTGTATCCGAGCCAAAGCACTCATGTCGCGGACACATTCCTCCATGATGTGAAACAGCCGTTTTTTTTCTGAGTCCTCTCAAAAACCGGGTTTCCGATTTCGTGCAGATGGTAGCTTGAAAAACATGAATGAATTTTTTTGACGGAGGAGGGGAGGTCTCGATTCCCCTCTCCGTTGTAAGTTGTAATGGGGGGAGTGCAAAAGTTTCCGGGGCTTCGGCCCGAAGCGCCGAAGGGTTGGCCCCTTTCTCTGTTGGCCCCTTTCTCTGTTGGCACTTAGTCGTTTTTTCGAGAATTTTTTTTACTTTTTTCTTCTTTCCACGGGTGGGGGCGCATGGCAGGCAGCCTATGAGCTCCCAAATTCGGCCTGGAACCTCCAGGAATTGTGGGCTATAGTGTTAAAAGGCCTGATTAATATGTTAGTAATGCTGGCAGCAGGTTCACTGCTGTTAGCAGGGTCTCACACTCACAGGCAAAGGCAAAAGGCAAACAGGTTTTTTCACACTTCCAGGAGACAGACCGCGAAAATCACCTCTTTGTGGCCCTTCACAGAGCCCCAAAGGACGGACTAAGCAGCTCCAGCATGTCTTCCTAACATGCATACTTCCATAACCTCGCACACCGTGAGACCCCGGGCCCCCGGACTTAAGCACTCTCCCACGGACTAAACCCAGATGATCACACCCTACAGAACCTCATGCCCCTGGAAACCCTAAAAGGGAGGTGGATTTTACGGTGCTTTACCGTCCGCCCATCAGCATCCATATTCGGCCTTCTTCACGGCACGCCCCCCTGTGCTGGAGGTTCACACTTTAACTGTTTTGTCATATTTCGTCTTTCCACGGGTGGGTGCGCCTGGCAAAGCTGTGTACCCAAACTTAAGGCGAGACACCCCAGGTGAATAGGGTACTTTTTTTTTACTTAAAGAGCCTGTGACACCATCCCAACAACTGTTGTGCAATGAAATATTGGTCTACTAGTAATCTCGAACCGTCAGTTTAAAAAATAAAAAGCGATACCGTTCCGTTAAATATCAATAATTTCGAACATCGCGGGGAAATTCCTTCGTCTCATTTTGAAGTTTTGGGGGAAGCCGGAAGTGACGTCAATGCGGGAACGCTTCGAGAGCCAAACACGGACAAAGTGTGTTGTGTCATGCGTAGAAATGGTGAATTACTGAGATTAGGCACGTTAATAACGTTTTAATGAAGTTGACTACAGTATATTCATATTTGTCAGTGCTTTCATGTCAATTCAGTGACATAAACATACATGATCGTGGTGAAGATGATGATTACATTAGGATTAAAAATCGGGAGTGAGAGCTGCTGAATTTCCTCCCGTCGGATGTGATATAAAAACAAATCGATTATTTTTGTGGTTGTAAACTCAAGTGGATGAAACTACATTTATTAGTGCTTTCATGTCAATTCGGCGAACATATGATACATTACATGATCGTTTGTTTGAGCCGGTCTGCATTTCCTGATGAGAAAACAAACCGATGCTTTTTGTAGTTGTAATACACCAACAACATGGATTAAACGTGTGTTTTTTTTTACCACAATGTTGGGGAAATTAATGGATAAAATGCACGGATTATTATTATTATTCCCACTCCGATCGGGACACTAGGTCCACCGTTTCCCCGCAGCGAGGCTCCCCCCGTTGACAGTGTACGTGGGCTGTGTGCGGTGGCGGACTGGCCATCGGGACGAATCCCGATGGGCCGGTACCGAAGTGGGCCGGTCGGATAAGTCACCAGCACATCCCCCATAGGCGGCGCGTGAGGCTCAGGTTTGAGAAGGCTAAATAACTTCTTTTACCTGACGCTGCCCGCCTCCGGCGTCTATAGAAAAGAGATGAGCTCAGTGTGCGGAGTTTAAATCTCTCAAGTCATATTACAGGATAAAGGGAATACAGTTTAAACTGCCGTATGCAGAGAAGACGCCGACGTGTCGCACTTATCATTCATATCACATCATCACTCAGATCATAGATCATATAATATCATAATATATCGTATATTTCCTGATCTGAGTCAGCTGAGCCTCATCTGGCCGTGCAACACTCACAGCGTCACAGACTGGATGCAGAAGTATTATTTAACACATTATGTTGACGAAACACTCGAGACAAATGTAATTAAAATCAGATCCACGCGTGTCTTAGACGTGAACGCGCTCTCAGCTGGAGAGAGAAACCCTGGCTTGATTTACCGAGTTGATAACCAGCGTCGTCGGATCGCTCAGCGAGATCTCGTTTGTTAGTTTGTTGTTGTTCGTTTGTTTGTTACTCAAACATATCCAGGGTCTGTTGAACTGGCTTCGTAGTAGGCTACAGGGCACAGGTGGCTAGCAGCGCTAATGTCAAAGACACAGACATTATACATTATATTTGTATTTTACCAGGATGCAGTGACACACATATTTACATATTTACATTTACTATATACAGCACCTGCCGCCCCTGACATCCCCACTCCCCCCGTTGACAATTTACTAGCGGTACCGAAGTGGGCTGGTCGAGAGTCCCGGGATGATTTGTAGTCCCATTCCACCACTGGCTCCATGACCGTATGATCGCCCATATTGACGCACCTCATTCCTAAACTTCTAACAACAGATACAACATAAACCGATCCTTCAGCCTCATATGAGCTCTCAGACACGTTCAACATTAACCTGTCATCGCTGTCTGAGCTTGCCGCTGTGTGCGCCGTCGTGCGTTCACATCTGACTGTATATATATAAAGGTTTACATGCAGATGCTGGGATCCTGGACGGTGCAGCTGGAGCGCTGTGCCCGCAATGACGTCACCCATCATTTGGCGGGACTTGAAGAATCCCCGAGAAGATCCAGAAAATTGTCAACATTGAAGGCAGATTAATGGTTATCAAAGTACAAATATCCGAAATCAGTTCAGTAACGGTTTTCAAGGGGACAATATGTACTCAAATTAATGGGTTTGGATGATGGGGGAAAACCGTGTCACAGGCTCTTTAAAGGTATCAGCTAGACATTTCTCCAGTTAATTACGCACAATAAGGACATTGTCTTTTGTATTACAAGTTTTCTGAAATAGCATGTTTAAATATGCAAATGAGCCATTATCTCATTAAATATGCACATATTGTAACACATTTCAGGAATCGAAATCTGAACTTTGGATAAAGCCAGGTTCAAAATTCTTGTTTCATTTTGTAGTCATGTTAGTATCTAAGGCGTTTACAGAAGGGATATTGGATATCTCTTTGTATCACTCCATAAATCAGAAAATACTGTCAACAGTCCTAAAATATCAATTTTCGCCATGTTTTAGGTATACAATGTTGCATAATTCAGGCTATGAATGATATATGAACAAACCATTCTGTAAAAGCCTTCATAATATTGATAGGAATATAACTGGAAGGTTTGGTGTCTCTACGTGCTACTGAAGTTGACATTTCGAACTCAGAGTAGGAGAAAAAACTCATTTTGAGAAAACGACCTTTAAAGATTGCAGTGAGGCGCTAGCTAAACCCTCCTGTTCTTTGGATGATAGATTGCGCATCGACGCCCTCCGTGAAGGTATTTCATGCTCGGGGTCATTTGTTTTTTGTATAACCTTGCTTCGTGCAAGTGACAATTGTTGTCGTCTTCTCTGTGAACGTTTTTTTTGCCGTTCTTTTGCCATTTTGCGATTTCAATTTCTAGCGGAAAAATGCTAACCAGGAAGTGTTTTAGCACACCACGTGACGCATCTGAACGAATCACATTGTCAGAAATTGACACCAGCCAATGAGATTTCGTTTCTTGGTTTAAGACCCCTTTGTGCTTTCACGATTGGTTGCTGATACAAAGGAAATGACCATATTTGGATCCAATGAGATTGTGCAGGAGAGACACAGCTTTCCAATGAGATCTCTTTTGACATGGTGCACACAGCGGTCGCGGTACTTTATGTAACGTTAGAATGCTAACTGTTGGTGAATTTAGGAGAAATCTACAGACGCAAATAGACAAACTATAGTAAAATAAACACTTAAATGTGTATTTTGTACGTTTTCCTTCCAAAAGCCTGAAAGAAAACACGTTATAGCATCAAAATAGCACAACATCTCAAAATTGACCAGTACATGAAAAACGAAGTTTTTGCCTGCCGTGTCTCGCCTTAAGCACTCTCACTCTGACTAAACACATAAGGACATCCAGGTAAGACCTTAGTGCTCCTTAGTGCCCCTTAGTGCCCCCGGTACTCTATGTCGTTAAATGAGCTCAGTAATGTACTGCACAACATCACATGGGTAAATGAGCCCTGCAATATCACATTTGGTGTATTTCCAAAAAGCTGTGAAAATACACCTATCTCCGACATGTCCTGTAAAATATAATTCTTTGTTTATTTCCATCATTCAGGCAAATACACATATCTTTGTCCGCTCCAGGAGCTTCAAAGTGCAGACTCCTGAGCTCCGTCATGTCCTGCAAAATATCATTCTTCCGACCGTCAAGCACCGGCACGTGAACCCGGGGAGGAGGCCCTCCGATGGCGGGTCAAATTTGCTGATACCACAGCTGACGGCTGGACACTAGCCGAAGAGGAACACCAGGGCAGGACCAGGCAGTTCCCTCTTTGCAGACAAGCATATGTGGTTGTTACGCAGGATCAAACAGTTAGCCTGTGATGAAGTAGGGTCGACCCTATATCATGTGAAGCCACCGAGCCGTGGTCCCTGAGGGAACTGGTGCCCGGAGCAAGGCCAATTGCTGAATACCGCAGCCGACTAAGGCCGCTATGCAACAGTAGAGGATTAGAGAAACTGATGTTTGCCTGGCACTCCGCGGCGAAGTGGGGCGGTGGAACTTCCACCCCGCTGCAGAACCCGTGGTGGGACCCCTGAGTCAGACGGTTCGTCTTGGAAACGCTTTGGAGGAACCGACAGCCAGAGCACCGGCACGCGGGTTGCGTTTGCCATTCGATCAATAATGTGAGAGGAGAAGAACGCAGCTAAAATGGACAAAATCCGTTAATGTACGGTCGAGTTGGGGAACGGCTGGACAAAGGCCGTCAGGGGGCACCCAGGACCGGGCAGTGCCCCCGGTAGAAGGAACTGGGTGAAACGGGCCAAAACAGAAAGAAAAATAAAAAGAATCAGACAAAAGGGGTGAAAATGTAAAAAAGTATCTGAAAATAGTGCCTCATAAGGCGGTCAACTCCCCTTACATTCCTCCAGAGTCAGAAAAAAGTCTGAGTTAACTTTTTGGAGAACCATAAAAAAGGGGTGAAAATGTAAAAAAGTATCCGAAAATAGTGCCTCATAACCCGGGTAGAGTCCCCTGTCAACTCCCATGTCATTCCTCCACAGGCAAAATAGTCAGATTCAAGTTTTTGGAGAACCAGGGAAAGTGGGTGAAAATGAAAAAAGTATCCGAAAATAGTTCCTCATAACCCGGGTAGAGTCCCCTTTCAACTCCCATGTCATTCCTCCACAGGCAAAATAGTCAGATTCAAGTTTTATGAGAACCAGGGAAAATGGGTGAAAATGGAAAAAAGTATCCGAAAATAGTGTCCTATAAGGCGGGTAGAGTCCCCTGACAACTATCCTCACATTCCTCCAGAGTCAGAAAAACGCTAAGTTAACTTTTGAGAGAACCAGAGAAAAGGGGTGAAAATGGAGAAATTGTATCCGAAAATAGTGTCTCATAATTCCCTGACAACTCCCCTTGCATTCCTCCAGAGACCAGTTCAAAAACTTAAAGTTTGGTAAGAACCATGCTGGGGGGTCTCCATGCAACAATTGTATCCGACCCAAAGCACTCATGTAGCGGATACATTCCTCCATGATGTGAAACAGTCGTCCTGAGAGTCCTCTCAAAAACCGGGTTTCCGATTTTGTGCGGAAGGTAGCTTGAAAAACATGAATGCATTTTTTTGACGGAGGAGGGGAGGTCTCGATTCCCCTCTCCGTTGTAAAATGCAACGGGGGAGTGGAAAAGTGTCCGGGGCTTGAGCTTTTTGGAGCCCACTCAGTCGTTTTTTCGAGAATTTTTTTTAACTTCATTTTTGATTATTTTAAGATATAATTGACCGTTTTCTTAACTTTTTTCTGCTTTCCACGGGTGGGGGCGCATGGCAGGCAGCCTATTAGCTCCCAAATTCGGCCTGGAACCTCCGGGAATTGTGAGCTAAGCTCCATAAACTGACAAAGTCACCCAGAAATGTCACTTTTATAGCCCAACAATATATAATACAAATACATTTAAATAGTAAAAGGTACAATTGTGCTCTGAATTACCCGGAATTTAATTTATATAGCCCCATGATAGTGAATAAAAATCATTTTCATTGAAAAAAGTGTTTGATTAATGTGTTTGTAATGCTGACAGCAGGTTCACTGCTGTAAGAAGGGTCTCACACTCAAAGGCACCTTGGAAGAGCTCCAGGCACAAGGCTTTCATACCCAGCAATAAGTGTTTGAAAGCTGGGGAACAGTGCTGTGAATACAGGGGGAGAGCAGCCAGAGAGAAGCGGGCTCTGAGAGCCACAGAGCGCACCCACAGATCTCCTTGCAGCGCATGGCTCTTGCACCCAGACTGCACCAAGAGAACAGGCTGCTTCACAGCACTTTACATGCCAGGAAAAGTGATTGAATCCTGGGTATACATGTTTTAAATAGTCTGATACCTCTAGGGCGTTGGGGCGTATCACCACATTTTACAAGCCAGGGAAGGTGCCAGAATCCTGGGTAAACATTGTTTAATTGTTTAAGTATTTTTAAATGTGTGAAACAGTGTTTTGTCACTTTCAAAATTCTCCCGTCATTGACCAGAGAAATTAGGTCGATGTTGTATTCAATCTGACCGTTAATATTCCAGTGAGACGAAGTACGTACAATGACCGGAGTGATCCCATGTTCATTTTGTCCCAAAACCGGAGCATTCCCTCACACTGCAGATAGACTGTTCTACCTGCAAAAGTACGTAGCAGGGGGGGGCAACATCTGCCCTTGAAGGTAGCTTCTACAGAAAAGATGAGGAGGCCTATGAACAAGCATGTGATAGGCTGAATGCCAGATACGGTCATTCCTTTGTTGTGCAGCGAGCCTTCAGAGAGAAACTAAACGGATGGCCAAAGATGGTGGGAAAGGAGTATCTCAATGTGAGACAGCGACCCTTTTAGCAGCTGGATTTCCAGTGAAAGAACCAAACACGAAAGGAAGTAGAGTTGCACACCATAGTGTCTTTATTTCACAACCACCATAAAGAACAGCCAGCCAACCAGCATGGAGGTGTTCACCACTTTCCTCCGACTGAAGACTGGCTCTTTTGTAGAGGATCTTATTGGGAGAAACCATTCACAGGTGAGCCATTATAAATACACATGTCATCATAATTGGTATAACGATAATCTATAATATTCTGTACATGTATGATCAGTGATTTATAGCCAGCTGTTAAGTTAAACCAAAAACCGACATTATAACTGACCATAATATTTAGAAATACATTCCCAACTACAACAGAAACCCCTACGCCCATCCCGCCACTTGGTTCGTCCCGGAACCTTCTTTAGTCAGTGTTTGTTTCCCCCCGAGGACCTTTTGGCCAAACACACTGGAGCGGACACAGGACGAAACAGCATTGGTAAGCGATGGACGTAACCTTTACACAGTGTTCACTTCTACAATGAATGCAACTTAATGTCATGACATATACACGCTAAAACAGGACATCTGCACACAATGATTAATCTCATCCGCTGTCAATCTTACACAATCATAAACACTCTCGGCGCTCTCGCTATAACTCCCCTCTCTTTTCAGGTGGAGCCGAGGACCGACCAGCATCTGCCAGACGACATTCCAAATAATACGGTTTAATCATTTAACAACTACTACATCAATAAATAGTATAGATTATATACAAATGTGCAAATAGGCCATGTCAAACTGTACTGTGCAAATCATGCTAATAAAGTGCAAACTGTTCACTAAAGTGCTGAGTGACATTCTTACTGTGCAAAAGGAAGTCGTTATATAAAGTGCAAACTCACATGTGCAATATTACAAGGCCCCCAAAGCCGTCAGTCCATAGTAACGAAGTTACCTTCGTTACACTCAAGTTGAGAGAATGTAGTGATTTCCTTCAAACATGCAGTAACGCTATGCCTCACGTTAAGGGCCTACAAGTTCTTAACGACTGTGAAGAGAATCAGAAGATGCTAACCAAACTTCCTGATTGATTCACATCAAGGTTGAACCGTTATGTCACAGAACAGCAGGATTTAGGCAATGATTATCCAAGCTTCGCAGAATTTGCCAGGTTCATATCAAAGGAGGCCCTACACATACAGCAGGTTTGAAGGAAATACATCCACACTATCATGTTGTGTGAATGGAGGTGAAGGTGGGAGCACATCAATGATCCTGCCAGTGTGGATTTCATCATCTAACACTCCTAATTCTGAAACTCTGGTGTATGCTCTATTGGACACCCAAAGCAGTCCCACCTTTGTAGAACAGGAGGTTTGTGAGAAGCTGCAAACAGAGATGGAGCCGGTAAAACTAAAAGTATCGACTATGATGGGAAAAGACTCAATTGTAAAGAGTCAGATCGTTTGTGGACTCAAAGTCAGAGGGTTCACCTCAAATACATCCATTGATCTGCCTCCAGCTTATACAAGGGATTTCATTCCACTTGAACGTGCGCACATTCCAACCTGCAAGACAGCCATCAAATGGAAACACCTTGCAGATATAGCTCAAGAGATGCCTCCACTTATAGAGTGCAGTGTTGGATTACTGATTGGCTATGACTGCTCCAGAGCACTGGCCCCAAGGAAAATCATCACTGGTGGCGATTACAAGCCATTTGGTATTGAGACCAACCGTGGATGGAGCATCGTAGGAAGTGCATCATAGAGTGTGAATTCTCAAGATGTGACTGGACTTTGTCATCGGGTATCTGTCAGGGAGGTGCCACCTATAACGCCATCAGCTGTTATCAAGGTGCTGGATTCCGATTTTGCGGACACCGGGCCAGGGGACAAAAGCATATCTCAAGGTGATATTCGCTTTCTGCAGATCTTAAAGGAAGGAATCCAGCAAAACGAGCTGGGTCATCTAGAAATTCCATTCAAAGCACGACTTCTTCTCTCAGACAACAAAAGGCTGGCTTTGATTCGGCTAAAGCACCTTAAAAGGGAACTGGAAAGAGATCCCAAATTCAAGGCCGACTATGTGAAGTTTATGGATGGCGTCTTCAAAGATGGCGACGCAGAGAAAGCAGAAACACAAACAGAACCAGGACCGGATCTCGCAAATGGTCTTCTAGCTCCATTCATCCTTGAAGGAAAGAGGGTTCTGTGAGAGATGTGTAAGAAGGGAATCGGATAGGATGATCCACTGCGAAGCGCGGTGAAGCTAAGGTGGGAGAGTTAGATGAATGATCTGGAAAATCGTAAGAAGACTCAGATCCCAAGATGCTTCACACCTACACACTTTGGTGAGCGACTGAGTGTCGACTTCATCACTTCTCTGATGCAGCAGTCAGGGGGAAAGGGTGAACGCCTCAACAAGCCATCCGTTGTTGAAAGACCGATTCAGAAGTTAGTAGTTCTAATGGAGAGCAGTTAGGAAGCAAGCAGTTGCTAGAAACTTATATATTTCCTCGTTAGGCTAAGGGGCTAATAAAGCTGATGTAGCCTTAGTTATGTAAATGAAAATGGATTGCTCAAATATGTAAATGCTATTGTGAACTTGCACTGTTCATATGTGAGTTAAGGGAAAGACAAACAAGCGAAAGGAGTTGAAAATTACCATTGATTTATTTGATGAAGATCATATTGTATATGTATTGACATCATGTGTTTGAAGGTAATTTTGGTGGGAGTGTAGCTGACGCTCAAAGGTCCCTTATTTATTGTTTTGTCTTTTTTGACGAGTGTTTAATGTATGCTTGAACTTTGTTTTATTTTGTAAAAATAATAATAATAATAATAACTTTATTTATATAGCACCTTTCATACAGAGGATTGCAGTTCAAAGTGCTTTACATCAGTAAAAATGATAAGAGTTGTCTTTCCGGAAGTCATGTGACCTCTTGCCCCGGATGTTTATATTGTGATTGTGAGAGAGTAAAAGGGCGCTAAAAGTGTCATCGATGTGATAACGTAATTCTACTGCTGGTCTACTAGGCGAACACGTTTTCATGGTGTTTCATGATTGTGCAAAGAAGAGAATAAACGTGATTGTGGACATCAGTTCGATGCGTAATGTTCTTTCAAGACCAGAGTAGTTACAGTAACCAAATGTCTCTCAGAGGGGCGTGGGGAGGGGCTCCTTATTTTCATCTAAAGTAACAGACAGAGAATCAGCACTTTGGAAACAGGGCTGAAACAGAGGGGATTATGGGTAATGCTGCAATGATCTGTTTGGTGTTTCAGCCAATCAGAGACAGGCTCTGGATATATCTGAGACCTGTGATATATTGATGAAAAACAGAATAATAGGTGTCCTTTAAGTCAAGTTTTGATTGCAGGATGTTTACTGGGTGATTTCCACACTGTGGTATTAAAGGTAGGGTAGGTAAGAAAGGAGAAACCAGCTCTAGTGCGCTAGAACTTGAAAGTACACAACCGAAATGAATTTACCCCTTCCTTCAGACTTCCTTACAGAGCCCCTCCTCCAACACACACGAATGCGCACATGACAAATGAGGGCACGAGATAAGTTTGTGCACGAGATGGAAGGCTGACAGGCAGGCAGGCCATCCAGTTACTTTAGCCGGGCTGAGGCAGATAACTGGATGTGCTTTTTACAGCGTCACAGCTTCCACAGACGATATATTTGTATATATTTATTGTCAAAGCATTTAATTTAGTCATTGCTATCGGGATGTTAAGAGCATTCCATGGAATATAACAAAAAGTGTTTCAGAATTGAATTACCTACCCCACCTTTAAGAGGTGGGGTCAATAACTTTGTTGAGCATGTTTTTAGCTCTATTTCCACCTCACTGAACAAAGTCCCTGTATGTGAACTGGTTCAGCTGATAAGGCTGGTTATGAATCAAGAGGAGGAGCTGCAGACAGGTGAGGGTGTTAAAGTCCAAGTATGAAGTCAGACTTGTCAGAGTGCCAGACACTATTTTACAGCTCGAGGAGCAGGAGGACAACAGGGTGAGTGTTAACACCAGGATCTGCTTTCTAACATTCACTCTGTTTTACTGGATGTCAGAACACCAGCGTCCTCGAGTCCAGAGAGACTTCTACAAGTGGTGTGAACTGGTTTTACTTCCTGTTTTCTGACTCTTCAAAGCAACATAACATGCGACAGCCCAGCGCAGTCAAAATGGGGAGCGGCCTGTCGGAAGTCTGACTGATTCGATGTATTTGAACCAAGTGTTAAACTTTCCTGTCGGCTCCCAGACCGTAGTGGAGGAAGCAGGGGTGACTCTCTGCAGTCTTCCAGGGCCGAAGCAACACACTGCGGGTTCAATAACCCACTTTTCAATAAGGCAGACCGGCGAGCTCTTCTTTGGGAGGCCGTTGCATTTATTAAGGTCTTTGTTACAGATCTAACTTTGAAGACACTCGACAGACCTTTGCTGCTGCTTCGTTCACTTCAAACACACTCTCACTCTCTCTCTCTCTCTCTCTCTCTCTCTCTCTCTCTCTCTCTCTCTCTCTCTCTCTCTCTCTCTCTCTCTCTCTCTCTCTCATTATAGTGTGTGTGTGTGTGTGTGTGTGTGTCTGTGTGTGTGTGTGTCTCTCTCCAGTGTTACTGGTGTATCTCTCAGACCGGAGAAGATGAGTGGTTTAAAAGATGAGGAAGAGGACACATCTTCAGTCCCCAGCTGTCTGTCTCTGAAGAGTGACTGGTCTAAAGAGTGGAATCCTCCAGACTTCAGTAATGAACCTGGACCCTCGGATACAAAGTAAGAGTTTCTGCTGTAACCTGACCTGAAGAGTATCCAGTTTTTATGTTATCTGATAATCTAACCTGTTCTTTAATGATCGCAGCAAAGAAACGTAGTAACAGTACAGTAACAAAGTGTAAACTCTTGATCCCTGGCGTCATCAGTGATAGTAAATAATCTACATACAGACAGAAGTCAAAATGTGCTCTCTGAATGAACTAATGATGTTTAAAACATGTGTTGTTTCCACAGACAGAGAGCAGAGTCTCCCGTCCCCAGCTGTCTGTCTCTGAAGAGTGACTGGTCTAATGATCCACCGCTAAACTTCAGGAATGAACCTGGACCCTCAGACACAAAGTAAGAGTTTCTGCTGTAACCTGAAGAGGATCCAGTTTTTATGTTATCTGATCATTAGCAACAGACTATTGTTCTTCAAATCTTTATTCTTCAATTTATTTCAACCAATGTTTGCAGTTTAACTCCTTCAGCATACTTTTAGCTACAGAAACCATTCAAATATTAAAATGTTCAGCTCCTTAAGGACATAACTGCTATGACTGTTCTTGTTTTGGATATGTATGCTTTTTATGATATTCAGCTTTTTAAACTTTTATATTTTCAATGTAACCCAATGGGAGGAACCTTCAAATCCTCTTTTAGCTACACTATGTGCAAAATGCTACTCCTTCCACATCATTTCAGCGAGAGACTTAATTCCTACTTTAAAACGGTCAAAAGGCATTCAGCTATTAAACTTGCATTCAGTTTTTTTTATATCTTTTACACTTTTTGAAATATTTAACTTAGCTTGGAGCTTGGTAAAGAGGCCTTCTTCAGATTTTAACATTAGTGTGCGCCACTCGTTAAGTCTAGAGTGCTTTGATCTCAAAACAGAGTGGAGGAGAGCTTGAAATCCGCCTAAAAAGAAATGTTAAACCTGCCATAAGTCCCAAACCCTACACTCCTGTGACATCATTTGTTGATGAACATGTCGGAAAACATCTCTTAGGTTGAAAAATAAAAACATTTAAGTATAGAACTTTCAAAAATGTCTGTTGAGGGCAAGGATGTGACAAAAACCTTTCACATGAAACCCTCTCCTTTCACTGATCACTGATCACATCTCCATGGAAACCTTTGATCTCTGGACTCAGACACAGGTGTTCTGATTAGGAGCTCAGCTCAGACACAGACACACAGACTGTAGTTTAACACTGTCTCAGCCTATTCTATACTATCTGATGGAAACCTCATACACACTTTAACATGTTCCACATATCTTCCAGATTATTGGGGACATATGGTAAGGCAAGGCAAGGCAATTTATTTGTATAGCACAATTCATACATTAATGCAATTCAAAGTGCTTTACAGGATCAAACAGAGAAAACACAATACATTGATAAGAAATACAAAACACACAAAATAATTAATTAAAAGAGAGAAAACCATGTTTAACTGTTTGAAAATTTGAAAATTTTAATTTGAAAAGCCATATTAAAAAGAAATGTTTTTAGATCTGATTTAAATGTTTCAAAAGTGCTTGCCATTCTCAGATGTTCTGGGAGTTTATTCCATGCATCAGGAGCATAGATGCAGAAGGCTGCTTTCCCACGCGTTGATCTCACAAATGGAACAGTGAGCTGGCCTGTGCCTGAAGACCTAAGGGGTCTGCTGGGTTCGTACCACTGAAGGAGGTCCTTGATATATTTGGGTCCTAGCCCGTTTAGTGCTTTCTCTGTGTGCATTAAAATCTTAAAGTCAATTATCTCACTAACTGGAAGCCAATGCAGTGATCTCAGCACTGGAGTGATGTGATCTGTTCTCTTTGTCCGGGTTAAGATTCTGGCAGCAGCATTTTGAATTAGTTGGAGTTTACGGAGTGATTTTTTTTGTGAGGCCTGTGAAGATGCTGTTGCAGTAGTCAAGCTTGCTAAAAACAAATGCATGGACAAGTTTTTCAAGGTCTTGCTTCGACATAAGGTCTTTAATACGTGAGATATTTTTGAGATGGTAGTAGGCTGATCTGTTGATTGCCCTGATGTGGCTGTTAAAATTGAGGTCAGAGTCTAAAATTATACCTAAGTTTCTTGCTTGACTTTTCGGTTCGAGTGATAATGATTCCAGGTGTGCAGAGACTTTAATTCTTTCTTCTTTGGTTCCAAAAACAATTACTTCGTTTTTTTGTGTGTTGAGCTGTAAGAAATTACGGCACATCCAGTCATGTATTTGTTTTAGACATGTGATCAATAAATCAGTAGGACCGTATTCATCTATGGAAAGTGATATGTAGATTTGGGTGTCATCAGCGTAATTATGATAGGAAATGTTGTTATTTCTAATTATTTGAGCAAGTGGCAGCATGTACAAATTGAATAGAAGGGGCCCGAGGATCGACCCCTGGGGAACTCCACATGTCATTTTGGTTCTGTCCGATGTACAGCTACCAATTGAAACAAAATACTCTCGGTTTTCAACATAGGATGTAAACCATTTTAGGACAGTGCCAGACAGACCCACCCATTTCTCTAGTCTTTCTATTAAAATGTTGTGATCTACGGTGTCAAACGCCGCACTGAGGTCCAATAGAACTAAAACTGTCGATTTCCCACAGTCGGTATTACAAATAATGTCATTTAAAATCTTTAATAAAACCGTCTCTGTGCTATGACGAGACCTAAAACCAGATTGGAAAGTGTCTAAAATGTTATTGGAGGTCAAAAAACTGTTAAGTTGAAGGTAGACAACCTTTTCAATTATTTTGCTTAAAAATGGTAAATTTGAAATTGGCCTGTAATTACCGATTGTCAGTGAATATGGTAGTTCAAAAACATGCAGTTAAAATAGTTTGCTGCTTTTCCCAGCGTGTTTACTTTCTTTTCTTTTCTTACTACACATTCAAGTCCCCCACTGTTCGGCCCAATCCCAAACCACTCCCTCGACCCTACCCCTCCGTGATGGAGTGAACTCCGTCTGTAGCCACACTCGCAGCTCAACGAGGCTCCCTCCTGTCAGGTGGAGGGAGTAAACACAGCAGCAAGCTTTGGGACGGCCTCCCCTCTCTCCGGCAGAAACAGGAAATGCCGTCACTGTTTGTAACAACGGTTTCAAATCAGCATCTCTTAGACAAAAAGTTTAAATGAATAACTCAAATAAAACTCCAAACATCTTTCATTGTGTTTCAAAGCTCTTTTAGTTTTAACCCTGATGTTTATAAGCTTCTTAGTTTTTGCAACGGTCTGTAAATATACACAACTTTATAATAAAAGGCACACATTTACCTTTTTCAAGACTAAACACATGTTTGATCCTAAGTTAAAAACATATGAGGTTATCATGAGGTTGTTAACATCGCAGTTTATCAGTGGATGTTTGCTGGAACTACTTGTGAACAGCGTGTTTCCTGACGGACACACACAGCATGACTCCGGTCAGGTAGAGACCGGTCTCAAGTCAGCATCGCTGCAGACTCGCTGTTTGAGGGCTTGATAGCCCACTCCCCCTCCACACTCGTTGCTTTGGAACAGCCCTCAATATGGCGGACCCTCCGCGTGAACGCGCAAACGGAGGGGTAGGGTGTAGGGGTAGGGTGTAGGGGGCGGTTTGGGAATGGGCCTTTATGTACCCTTTAGAACAGCCAGCCACACTACCTATTGCCAGGTGTGACTGTGGCTCTGTGTGACTGCATGGGTCCCTCAGCTATAAGGTTGCGGTTCCATTCCAACAGTCATCATGTTAATATCTTTATACCTTACTACAATGTATCAGCTAGTTATTGCAGGATAACACATACTTAGTGGAGATTGATCAACTATACTTAAACTATTGCACATCTTTTAAACATTATTGCTAAAAGCCACTTTTTACGTTTATACAGCTACAGTCACCATTCAGCTATTCAAATATTCAGCTTTCTCTGCATTTTCAGCAAAGTTCAGCACCACATTTGCGCAGCTTACAGCATTCACACGCTTTTTCAGCAGGAAATGCCTTTTCTAATCTAACCTGTTCTTTAATTATCCTAGTAAAGAAATGTAGTAACAGTACAGTAACAAAGTTTAAACTCTTGATCCCTGGCGTCATCAGCGATGGTAAATAATCTACACAGAGACAGAAGTCAAAATGTGCTCTATGAATTAACTAATGTTTAAAACATGTGTTGTTTCCACAGACAGAGAGCAGAGTCTCCAGTCCCCAGCTGTCTGTCTCTGAAGAGTGACTGGTCTAAACAGGAAGCTCCATACTTCAGGAATGAACCTGGACCCTCAGACACAAAGTAAGAGTTTCTGCTGTAACCTGAAGAGGATCCAGTTCTTATATCATCTAATATATTAAACTGTTCTTTAATAATATCATGTGTGCAGTTTGTACAGAACAAAGGCAGCAGAGTTCAGCAAGCTAACATTATTTGATGATGCATTTATAGCATCATTGTATCAGTGGCTGAAGATCATCAGTTGCCCCCTCCCCTCCCTGGAGGTACTGTACAGCTCTCGTTGCCTTAAGAAGGCAGTCAAAATCCTACGGGTAACGAACACTTCGTACGGCTGCGCTCAGGCAGGCGCTTCCGTACCATGTCTTCCCGGACAAACAGACTCAAGTTCAGTTTTTTCCCCGGGGCCATATGTGCACTAAACGCTGCTAATATTTAAGTTATATAATACCGTGCAATACGAGGGGAATCGTGCAATTTAATTAATTTATTATTTATTTATGTACATATTCCCTTTTTTTTTAAGTCCCATTTATTGTTTTGTTGTTTTTGTATTGTCTTGTTGTTGCGTGTTGGCACCTTGAGTCTATTGTAATTTCGTTGTACCTGTACAATGACAAATAAAGATCTATCTATATATAACATGGATTTAAATGGCAAAGATATTGACAAATCAGTCATCTCTCTGAGGAACCTATTGCGGTGAGCACGTTGTAACTTCCGGTTGTTGTTGTCATTTCCGGGTATCCCGTGTGCCTGTTCTGTTGCTGATAGCTTATTAACTTAAACTTAATCGATCGTTTTAAAACTCTTGATCACGGCAACTGCCTGACGTTGTAATCACACGTTACTACAGCTTAAGCACTCACAACTCTCCTTCTCTTAGCGACTGTAACTGTAACTCCACAGTTGCCTACACTCTTTTCGGGTTTGCTAACGGTAGCAACTTTAGCTTGATAGCTAGCCATGGCTTTTCCCCCACCCTCTGGTGCTATTTCCTGCTCTTCCTGTCTCATGTTTGGTTACTTCCCGGCCTCCCTTACTGGTAAGGATACATGTGTTAAATGTAGTATAGTTGTTAGGTTGGAGGCGGGAATCATAGCCATAGAAGCCCGGCTCCGCATCTTAGAAAGTAACTCAGCTCAACTAAAGCCCATGTTAGCCAGTGCGGACCGGCAAAAGGTAGCTCCTCTTAGCCATCCCCCGGCAACTCCCGAGCAGCAGGGAGACTGGGTGACTGTTCAGAAGGGGCATAAAGCGAAACCCGCAGGTCCCCACCAACCCGTTCACGTATCTAACAGATATTCCCCACTCAGCGAGACACCCGCTGAGAAGCCAACTCTGGTTATTGGTAGCTCTATTATGAGACACGTGAATTTAGAGACCGAAGCCTCCACAGTCACATGCATTCCGGGGGCCAGAGCGGGCGACGTTGAGGTGCATCTTAAACTGCTGGCTAAAAATAAACACAAATACGGTAGGATTGTTATTCACGTCGGTGGTAATGATGTTCGTTTACGCCAATCAGAATGCACCAAACTTAATGTGGAGTCAGTGTGTAGTTATGCTAAAACAATGTCGGACACCGTAATCTTCTCTGGTCCCCTTCCCAATCTGATCAATGATGACATGTATAGCCGCATGTCATCATTTCAGCGCTGGTTGTCTAGGTGGTGCCCAGCAAACAATGTGGGCTTCGTAAATAATTGGACAGCCTTCTGGGGAAAACCTGGTCTGATTAAGAGAGACGGCATTCACCCTACTTTGAAAGGTGCAGATCTCATTTCGGCAAACATTTCAGGGCTTTGTGGACGTAATCCATGACAAACTGGAGTTGAGACCAGGAGGCAGAGTCGCAGTCTTACACGCTTCTCTGCGCTCCCTCCTAGGCAGTCATCCATATGAATCCCGAACCCAATAAAATACCCAATATTAGAGGTGTGTGTGTCTGCCCAAGGACAATTTAAGGTAAAACCTAATTGAGGTGTCATACATAATAACCTAATAAAAGTAAATGTAACAACTACTACAGTGCAACAAAACAGGAAGATTAAATGTGGTCTCTTAAACATAAGATCTCTAGCATCTAAAGCAATATTGGTAAATGATTTAATATCAGATTATAATATTGATATATGCTGTCTCACTGAAACTTGGTTGAGACATGAAGAATATGTCAGCATAAATGAGGCCACTCCACCCAGCCATGTCAACACTCATATTGCTCGAGGCACGGGCCGAGGAGGTGGAGTTGCAGCAATCTTTGACTCAAGTTTACTTATCAATACTAAACCAAAATTAGATTATACCTCTTTTGAAAGCCTTGTTTTTAGTCTTACGCATCTGACCTGGAAAACTTTTGCAGCCAATCTTATTTGTTACAGTGTATCGTGCACCAGGTCCTTATTCAGAATTCTTATCAGAATTCTCTGAGTTTTTATCAACTTTGGTTCTTAATACAGACAAAGTAATTATCGTAGGTGACTTTAATATTCATGTTGACGATGATAAAAATAGCCTTACTGTTGCATTTAACTCTATATTAGATTCTGTTGGTTTCTGTCAGAGTGTAAATAAACCAACCCACTGCTATAATCACACTCTCGACCTTGTTCTGACTTATGGTATTGAAATTGAGCAACTATTAGTCGAACCGCATAATCCTGCTTTATCCGACCATTTCTTAGTAACTTTTTGAAGTACTATTACGAGACTACAAAGCATTAGTCAAAAGCTCTTGCAGCAGAAACCTGTTAGTGCTATAGCCAAATTTAAGGAAGAGATTCCATCAATACTTAACTCGAAAGCATGTCTGCATATAGGGGAGGAAACTTGTACAAAATGTACACCACCCCAAATTGATCATGTTGTTGATAGTGCTATAGATGCGCTGCGAATAAAATTAGACTCTGTTGCTCCTTTGAAAAAGAAGAAAATAAAACATAGATTAGCTCCATGGCATAATGCCGAAACCCGCAAAATAAAGCAAAAGTCTAGACAACTTGAAAGGATTGTAACGACTGAATGAACACAAGTGGAGGACTCAATAGCACGACTCGGAGACAGAGGATTAGGATGCAAAAGGTCTTTATCCAAGGTTCGGTACACGGGAGATCAGTCAATAAGGCTAACAAAACAGACGAGGAGTAGGCAGGAACCGGGTCAGGACACGAAGCTGGGTCAGGTACACGTGGAATCAGATACTAAGCAAAACACTGCTGGAACGCTAGGAATAACAAAGACGAACTGGCACTGAAGGGACTGTGGATGCAGACTAAATAGACAGAGAGATGATAATGGGGCACAGGTGAGGCTAATTAGGGAAGGGAAGCAGGTGGAGTTCAATCAAGGGCAGGAAAACTGAGACTGAAATGAGAGAAACAACAATGAGAACAGGAACAATAACAAAAACATCAGCATGCTGGCTAAACCCTTACAGTACCCCCCCCTCTAGGGACGGCACCTGACGTCCCAGGTTGTTCAGGATGTTGACGTTGAAAGTCTTGGATGAGGTCCTTACTGACATTACTGGTGGAGACCCATGACCTCTCCTCAGGACCGTAGCCCTCCCAGTCAACCAGGTACTGACGTCCCCGGCCTCTAGGTCGAACTGCCAAGAGGCGTTTCACAGTATATACAGGTCCACCATCAATAAACCGGGGGGGTGGAGGGGGTCTGGAGGTGGGGACCAGTGGACTCACTTTAACTGGTTTGATGCGTGACACATGGAATGTAGGATAGGCCCTCAAGGATCGAGGTAGTCGAAGCCGTACTGCCACAGGATTTATGACCTTGGATACCGGGAAGGGACCCACAAAACGAGGAGCCAGTTTGCGAGACTCCACTCGAAGGGGCAGGTCTCGAGTAGAGAGCCACACACTTTGTCCAGGTTGGTAGGCAGGAGCAGAGATACGTCGGCGATCGGCCATCCTTTTATAACGGGCTGAACTCCGTAGTAGCACCTGGCGGGCCCGGCTCCAAGTGCGATGACATCGGCGGATGAGGGCATGTGCAGATGGAACACTGACCTCCTTCTCCAGGTCGGGGAACAATGGTGGTTGGTATCCATGGGCACACTGAAAAGGTGAGAGACCAGTAGCAGAACTAGGCAAAGTGTTGTGTGCGTACTCCACCCAAATCAGATGCGTGCTCCACGTGGCAGGGTTCTGAGACACCAGGCAGCGTAGACAGGTCTCAAGCTCCTGATTCAGCCGCTCCGTCTGGCCGTTAGACTGCGGATGATGTCCAGAAGAGAGGCTGACTGTGGCACCGATGAGTGAGCAGAAAGCCTTCCAAAACTGTGAGGTAAACTGTGGGCCCCGGTCTGACACAACATCCCTAGGGAAACCATGGAGACGGAAAACATGGAACAACACTGCCTCTGCTGTCTCTCTGGCAGATGGCAACTTAGGCAGCGGGACAAAGTGGACCATCTTCGAAAATCTATCCACAATTGTCAAAATAGTGGTGTTACCTTGAGACGGCGGCAACCCTGTGACGAAATCCAACGAGATGTCAGACCAGGGGCGATGTGGCACTGGGAGCGGGCGCAGAAGACCAGAAGGGGGCTGACGGGAAGTCTTGTTCCGGGCACAAACTGAACAGGCTGCCACGTACTCCTTGACCGACCTCTCCATGGAGGGCCACCAGAACCGCTGCTTAATGAAGAACATGGTGCGGCGAACACCAGGATGGCAGGAGAGGAGGGAAGTATGTGCCCAGTGGATGACCTGTGAGAGAAGAGGGTCAGGAACAAACAACCGGTTCTGTGGGCAACCGTCGGGAACCAAAACATTAGTACTTGCCTGCCTGACCCTCTCCTCAATGTCCCATGTGACTGCCCCCACTACACAAGAGGGGGGAATGATTAGTGAGGGAGTGCGAGGAGCTGGATCGGAATCAAACAGGCGGGATAGAGCATCAGCTTTAGCGTTCTTAGAACCGGGACGGTATGACAGGGTGAAGTTGAATCGGGTAAAGAATAGGGCCCACCTGGCTTGTCTGGAGTTGAGGCGTCTTGCAGATCTGATGTACTGAAGGTTCTTATGATCAGTCCAGACTAGGAAAGGGTGCTCAGTTCCCTCCAGCCAGTGGCGCCACTCCTCCAAAGCCACCTTAATTGCCAACAGCTCCCTGTTACCCACATCATAGTTTCTCTCGGCTGGGGAGAGTTTCCGAGACAGGAAAGCACAGGGGTGGAGCTTGTTGTCCTTCTTCGACCTTTGAGAGATGACTGCCCCAACGCCCACATCTGAAGCGTCCACTTCGACCACAAACTGCTGAAGTGGATCAGGAAGCGTGAGAATAGGGGCTGAAGTGAAGCTCCTCTTAAGCCTCTGAAAAGCCTGTTCTGCTAGGGGGGGACCATTGGAACTTCACCTTGGGGGAGGTTAAAGCATGCAGTGGGGCAGCCACAGAACTATAGTTTCTGATGAAACGTCTGTAGAAATTTGCAAAGCCCAAAAATCGTTGCATGAGTTTCTGATTGGAAGGTGTAGGCCACTCAGTGACTGCACTAACCTTTGCTGGGTCCATCTGAATGCTGTTCTCCGAAATGACAAATCCCAGGAAAGCGACGGTGGAGACGTGGAACTCGCACTTCTCTGCCTTCACAAAGAGTAGATTATCCAAGAGACGCTGCAACACCTGGCGGACATGTTGGATGTGGGTCGTCTCATCCGGAGAAAAGATGAGAATGTCGTCGAGATAGACAAAAACAAACTGGTTGAGCATGTCACGGAGAACATCATTAACCAGAGCCTGGAAAACAGCTGGAGCATTGGTTAACCCAAATGGCATTACGAGGTATTCGTAATGGCCACAAGGGGTGTTGAAAGCAGTCTTCCATTCATCCCCCTCCCTTATCCTTACCAAATGATAAGCATTACGAAGATCAAGTTTAGTGAAAATCTTTGCATCCTGTAATAGTTCAAATGCTGAAGAGATAAGAGGAAGGGGGTACCTGTTCTTTATGGTAATGTCATTTAGCCCTCTGGGAATTATCCCGGCAGCAAGGGAGGAGTCAATGTATTTCTTCATTGTTTCCCTTTCGGGGCCAGACAAGGAGTAGAGATGTCCTTTAGAGGGAGAGGTCCCAGGGAACAAGTCAATGGAGCAGTCATAGGGTCGATGGGGAGGCAGGGTGGAAGCACGAGTCTTATTGAAAACCTCCTTCAGGTCCCGGTAACAGGTGGGCACCCTGCTAAGATCCGGAAAATCAGAGTCTGCTGCAGCTTGGAGAGGGGTAGAGACAGCAGTAGTTAGGGCAACAGTCACATGGGTGGAGGGCAGAGGTCTCTCTGGAGCAGGAGCAGAAGGGAAACATGTGGCCAAACAATCCTTATGCCAACCCAAAACTCTCCCGGTGGACCAGTCCATGTGGGGATTGTGTTTTACCAGCCATGGGTAGCCCAAAATAAGAGGGTGTGAAGGAGAGTTAAAAAGATGAAAACTCAGGGATTCAGTGTGGCCGTTAGCGATGATTAGTTGAAGGGGCCGAGTACGGTGGGTGACTCGGCACAATAAACGTCCATCCAGAGCCTTTGCTACAAGAGGCCTCAACAGGGGAACAAAATTAAGTCCAAGTCTCTTGGCTAATCTCCAATCAATGAAACTCTCATCTGCTCCGGAGTCAATTAGAGCAGCATGCGACAAAGTCTGAGTAGGAGTAATTAGCTGAGCAGAGGTGAGAGTACGAGAGGGACAAAAAGAAACAGTTCGACTCACCAGGACCCTCCTACTTACTGATGAGCCTGGTCTTTTACTGGGCATCTGGCTACAAAGTGACCCCTCTGTGAGCAGTAAATGCACCTCCCCTCCCGTAGGCGGCGCTGGCGCTCCTCAGGAGTCAGCTTTGCACTTCCCAACTGCATGGGTTCCTCCTGGGCAGTAGGCGGCGCTGGAGAGTCTGTCGTCTGGAAACGCTGCTTGGGGAAAAAAGGACTGGCCTGAGACTGCCCTCTCTGGCCTGGCGGAGAAAACACAGCTCTCGACTTCTCCCTTTCTCTCTCTACGAGGCGAGTGTCAATTCTTATTGCCATAGCAATGAAACTATCCAGGTCAGAGGGAAGCTCTAGAGGAGCCAACTGGTCCTTGATGGGGCCAGACAGTCCATGGCGAAAAGCGTCGAAGAGGGATGAATCATTCCAGCCGCTGTCTGCAGACAAAGTGCGGAACTCCACGGCGTAGTCGGAGACACGCCTCCCTCTCTGGTGTAAATCCATTAGAGCTCTCGCTGCTTCCCTGCCTGGAGTTGTGTGATCAAATACTTTGCTTAAAGTCTCTGTAAAACCTCTCAGGGAATTACAGACTGGGGAATCTCGAGCCCACTCCGCCGTAGCCCACGCCTCCGCTCTGCCGGTGAGGTGGGAAACGATGTAGGCTACCTTAGCCCGTTCAGACTGGAAGGAAGATGCTTGCAGCTCGAAGTGCAACCCACACTGGACCAGGAACGCACGACAGTTATCCGAGTCTCCGGAAAAACGCTCTGGTCTGGAGAGGTGAGGAACCGAAGGCAGCGGTGTCGGCACGGTGGCAGGAACAGGACCGGGAGCTGTAGCCGGATCCGACGCTGGAAGCGGAGTAGCAGAGCGTTGTGGATTGAGATGTGCCACCAGCTGCTAGATCTGATCTGCCAGCTGGCAAACCTGGCTGCCGATGGATGACTGGAAACCCTCCTGCCGATCCGACAATTCTCTTACTCCCTGGCAGACAGCGGTAAGTTGTTCATCTTGTAGTTTAAGACGAGCCCCCTGGGATCGAATAGCAGACCGCAAATTATCAGAGTCGGCTGAGTCCATGGTTCTGGCCAGTTCGTACTGTAACGACTGAATGAACACAAGTGGAGGACTCAATAGCACGACTCGGAGACAGAGGATTAGGATGCAAAATGTCTTTATCCAAGGTTCGGTACACGGGAGATCAGTCAATAAGGCTAACAAAACAGACGAGGATTAGGCAGGAACTGGGTCAGGACACGAAGCTGGGTCAGGTACACGTGGAATCAGATACTAAGCAAAACACTGCTGGAACGCTAGGAATAACAAAGACGAACTGGCACTGAAGGGACTGTGGATGCAGACTAAATAGACAGAGGGAGAGATGATAATGGGGCACAGGTGAGGCTAATTAGGGAAGGGAAGCAGGTGGAGTTCAATCAAGGGCAGGAAAACTGAGACTGAAATGAGAGAAACAACAATGAGAACAGGAACAATAACAAAAACATCAGCATGCTGGCTAAACCCTTACAAGGATATGGCGTTCCACTAAACTTGAAGAATCTCGTTTAATCTGGCATATTACTCTCAATGAATATAAGAAAGCACTGCGTAAAGCGAAAGCAGCCTACTACTCGTCATTAATAGATGAGAATAAGAATAATGCAAGATTTCTTTTCAGCACTGTAGCCAGGCTGACAGAGAGCCACAGCTCGATTGAGCCTTCTATTCCCATAGCACTCAGTAGTAATGATTTTATGTGCTTTTTTAACGATAAAATTGTTACTCTTAGAAACAAAATTAATGACCTCTTGCCTTTGACCAGTATAGTGTTATCAACAGCTCCCGGAATCGTAAGTTCTAATATTACACTAGATAGTAAACTAGAATGCTTTTCAGCCATTAACCTTGAACAATTACATTCAATGATTCTCTCTTCTAAACCATCAACGTGCATGTTAGACCCAATTCCAACTAAGCTGTTGAAGGAAGTTTTTCCATTAATTAGCACTTCTTTATTAAATATTATGAATATGTCTTTATTATCAGGCTATGTTCCACAATCATTCAAAGTAGCAGTGATAAAACCGCTTCTTAAAAAGCACAACCTCGATCCAGAGGTTTTAGCCAACTATAGACCTATTTCTAATCTTCCGTTCCTCTCAAAAATTCTTGAGAAAGCGGTCGCAAAACAGTTGTGTGATTACTTAAAAAACAATGATTTATTTGAAGATTTTCAGTCTGGCTTTAGAACACATCATAGCACAGAGACAGCTCTGGTTAAAGTCACAAATGATATTCTAATAGCCTCAGACAAGGGACTTGTCTCTTTTCTTGTTTTGCTCGATCTCAGTGCTGCATTTGATACTATCGACCATGATATCCTATTGCAAAGACTAGAGCACTTAGTTGGCATACAGGGAACTGCTTTAGGCTGGTTTAGGTCCTATCTATCTGAACGCTCTCAGTTTGTACGTGTTAACGATGAATCTTCAACGCAAACCAAAGTTAGCCATGGAGTGCCACAGGGCTCAGTGCTCGGACCTATTTTGTTCACATTATATATGCTTCCGTTAGGCAATATTATAAGGAATCATTCTGTAAACTTTCATTGTTATGCGGATGATACTCAACTATATTTATCAATCAAGCCTGATGAAATTAATCATCTAAATACAATTCAAGACTGCCTTAAGGACTTAAAAACGTGGATGACCTTACATTTTTTGATGTTAAACACGACCAAAACTGAAAGTTATTGTACTTGGCCCGAAGAATCTACGATACAAATTATCTAAAGATATACTAACTATGGATGGCATTAATTTGGCCTCCAGTGAGACTGTAAGGAATCTTGGTGTTATATTTGATCAGGATTTATCCTTTAACGCCCACATAAAATCAATTTCAAGGACCGCCTACTTCCATCTACGTAACATTGCAAAAATCAGGCATATCTTGCCTCAAAGCGATGCAGAGAAACTAGTCCATGCATTTGTTACTTCTAGGCTGGATTATTGTAACTCTTTATTATCAGGGAGTACCAAGAAGTCAATCAAGTCGCTTCAGCTGATTCAAAATGCTGCGGCTCGTGTACTAACCAGAGTTAGGAAAAGGGACCACATTACTCCTGTTCTGGCTGCCTTACACTGGCTCCCTATAGAACACAGGATAGAATTTAAAATTCTTCTTCTCGCCTACAAAGCCCTTAATGGGCAGGCGCCATCTTACCTTAAAGAACTCATTATACCCTACTGTCCTACTAGGGCATTGCGTTCCAAGAATGCAGGGTTGTTGGTTGTTCCTAGAGTCTCTAAAAGTACAATGGGAGCCAGAGCCTTTTCTTATCAAGCTCCACATTTGTGGAATCAGCTTCCAGTTTGTGTTCGGGCGGCAGACACCCTATCCGTTTTTAAGAGTGCGCTTAAGACCTTCCTTTTTGATAAAGCTTATAGTTAGGGCTGATTAGATTCAGCCCCTAGTTTTGCTGATATAGGCTTCGTTTGTCGGGGGACATCTTACTTCTTCCTTCTCGCTGTCTATACCTGTGTACTCTCATGTTCCGATTAACCCAGCTTCCCCAAATGTCTTTCTTTTGGTGTCTATATACGCTGGGATCCGGAGTCATGGATGATCCGGCGGTCTTGTGTCCTGGATCGCGAGCGCTGGATCTCGAGTCGTGGCTGTGGTCCTGGATCATCGGTCCTGGATGGATATCCTCATGGATACATCTTCCTATTATACACACATGCATTTCCAAACATTTGGACTACCTATGTTGCAAATGTATTATCTTCTCAATTTACACACGGCATCTATTGCACGTCTGTCCGTCCTGGGAGAGGGATCCCTCCTCTGCTGCTCTCCCTGAGGTTTCTCCCATTTTTCCCTTTAAACTGGGTTTTCTTTGGAAGTTTTTCCTTGTACGATGTGAGGGTCTAAGGACAGAGGGTGTCGTATTGTCATACTGATATTCTGTACACACTGTGAAGACCACTGAGACAAATGTAACATTTGTGATATTGGGCTATATAAATAAACATTGATTGATTGATAAATACTCACTAGAAACTAAATATATCGTCCAAAACATGATTTACTACTTGGGCATGTTTATTAGGGGTGTTGAAAATAATCGTTTCTACGATGCATTGCGATGCGGACGTGGACGATTCGGTCTCGATGCAGTGACGGAAGATAATCGGTTATAGAGTAGTAACGTTGCTTCCTGATTTTCCGGCCGCGGCTTTTTTCTGTCACTTTAATATCAAATCGGTCGGTGACGTAGAGATCAGGGAACAGACGTGACAGCGGCACCACAACACGGAGCAGTCTGCTTTATCCACCAACACAAGGACACCAGTCCAGAACCCACAGCAGCAGGACCCGCTCTCAATCACTCCGTGTCGCTGCCGCTCAGAGACGCAGGGTCCCTGTGTCTCTGAGCCGCAGCGACACGGAGTGTGACAGGGATTTATGTTTTTCAAAAATAATCGCGTTACAATCATGTCAGGTTTTTGGTGGATTTCATTAAGTCTTGGATTGCAAAGTATGAATGTCCTCTAGCAATTTTAAGACGATATATACGTGTGTAAAGTTTGTGAAGGCAGGAGGAAAAAAGCTCCCGCGATCACCGTCTCCTCTCCGTTCCTCCAAGCCCCGCCCCCTCCCTGAAAATAATGAGTGACAGGCTGATAGTGACCCGATAGAAAGTTTATTATTCACTGAATCACTGAGATATAATGAAGCTAACTTAGCCTCATGCATTCATGGGATTTATGTAACAGTAAGACAGAGAATGTAAGTGTGCACCCACATGCAGTATTTTAGTTTGTATATGCTGTTGTAAATACTCCTGTTGTCTGCTGTGTTCAGACTCAAGTCCTGTGTGTGATGCCTCATTCAGGACATTCAGTGTCCTTTCTTAACAGAAGGCTGTGGCTAGAAGCTGCAGCTAGTCTGCAGAAGCATTAGCTTTTTGTTTTTGAGGATGGAACAACTTCACACACGGAGGCTACAATTCATTTATTTTGGTTTATAAATGAATGTCAAGACATTTATGTTATTGATTTCTGAAGCACTTTCTAAATAATAAAAATAGAGTTCATATGTATTTACTGCATGCATGCATTGATGAAAAATAAGCCATGTGCAGTAATATAGAAAATTGAGGATGCAACGCATTGGTATGAATCGTGATGCACCGGGATGCACCGGGATGCACCGGGATATCGAACCGAATCGAATCGTTGACAGGATAATCGTAATCGAATCGAATCGTGATACCAGTGAAGATGCACAGCCCTAATGTTTATGATATGTATTTTAAAGATGTTTATTAATAATAGTGATAACCTGGTGAGCTGGTTGTGTTTAGCATTAGCAGATATAACAGAGTTTTGTGTGATTACATGTCGAGTCAATGCAAAGACCCAGATCTGTGCCTGGCAACACTAAGAAAGTGAAGAGGTGAAATTCATGTCACCTGCGTATTCCTGCAGCGTGACACATTTCATCTTTCATTTCATTTCATTTGTATTTGTTCCGTTCATGGTATGCACAACTTAATGTATAACAAATATTTACAAAACACGTCTCTATGAACACGACTTTGACCGAAAAGGAGCAGGGAGAAGAAAATAATCTTCTATGACCTGCCCCTTTCTAAAACCATAAACAGATGGTCTGTCCTTCATATGTTCTTATTCACAGCCACACATCACAGCATCGTAGGATAATAAGAGAAACACAAAAACATACGAACAAAAATACTTAGTTCCCACTTGACAGTTAACGGAAAGAAACAACAACAACAACAACACCCTCACCTGAGTCCTAATGGAGGAGAAGAGTCTTGAGAGTGACGTTTGTGATGCTCTGCCCTTTGGTGAGAATCAGCTCCACTAATGTAAAGTGTTCATCTCCACAGAGGGAAGAGGAAGAGTGGTGGTCCTGTGGAGGAGCAGCTGTCCAGCTGTGCTCTGTGTCAGGACGTCCTGAAGGATCCAGTCTCTACCCAGCTGTGGACACTGGTTCTGCAGAGAGTGCATCACCTCATACTGGGAGCAGAGACCTCCATCAGGAGACCCCTCCTGTCCCCAGTGTGGAGAAAGATCCAGAACCAGAGCTGGACTGCAGACAGCCAGTCAGACCAGAACTGTACGAGGTAAGAGGCCGAACACACGCAGCGTCTTATTCCTCTTCCTGGTTCCTTTGTTTCTGAATAGGTGTACTGTTGTAGAGCAGAGACAGTAAGCTGTTTATACAACATTTAAACTCAGTCTGTTTGTTGTTGTTTTATTGTTATAATTAGATTCTCAGAGCATTTTCCTCATTCTCTCATGTTTCCTTCTCTTCCAGCAGATAGTGGTCTGCAGAAGGTTCTAGATGAACATAGGCTCAGTCTGAGGAGGAGATGTGAACGTGTGACTGAAGGAACTGATCAAAGTGAAACCCTCCTCAACAGCATCTTCACTGAGCTCTACATCACACAAGGCCAGAGTGAAGAGGTTAATACCCAGCATGAGGTGAGGCAGCTGGAGGCAGCTTCCAAGAAGAAGCCCCTCCATGACACTCCAATCAAGTGCCAGGACATCTTTAAAGCCTTACCGGACCAGCAGACTCCCATCAGAGTGGTCCTGACCAACGGAGTCGCTGGAGTTGGAAAAAGCTTCTCGGTGCAGAAGTTCACTCTGGACTGGGCCGAGGGTTTGGGAAACCAAGATGTCAGTCTGGTGATCCCGCTCTCCTTCAGGGAGCTGAACCTGATCAAAGGTGAGCAGTACAGTCTTCTCAGGCTGCTCCATGTCTTCCATCCAACCTTACAGAAGGTCACAGCAGAGCAGCTGGCTGTCTGCAAAGTGCTGCTCATCTTTGACGGCCTGGATGAAAGCAGACCTTCTCTGGACTTCAGAAACAGTGAGGTTGTGTCTGATGTCTCTCAGCAGTCCTCAGTCAACGTGCTGCTGACAAACCTCATCAGGGGGAAGCTGCTTCCCTCGGCTCTCGTCTGGATAACTTCCAGACCTGCAGCGGCCAATCAGATCCCTCCTGAGTGCATGGACAGGGTAACAGAAGTACGAGGCTTCACTGACGCCCAGAAGGAGGAGTACTTCAGGAGGAGAGCGAGTGATGAAGACCTGTCCAGCAGAATCATCTCTCACATCAAGAGCTCCAGGAGCCTCCACATCATGTGCATGATCCCAGTCTTCTGCTGGATCACTGCTGCAGTTCTGGACCACATGTTGACTACAGACCAGAGAGGAGAGCTGCCCCAGACCCTCACTGACATGTACTCACACTTCCTGCTGGTCCAGACCAAGAGGAAGAAGCAGAAGTATGGTGAGGGACATGAGACGAGTCCACAGCAGCTGACGGAGGCTGACAGGGAGCTTCTTCTGAAGCTGGGGAGGCTGGCGTTTGAACATCTGGAGAAAGGACACATCATGTTCTACCAAGAAGACCTGCATCGCTGTGGTCTCGATGTCACCGAGGCCTTGGTGCACTCAGGAGTTTGTACAGAGATCTTCAAAAGAGAGAGTGTGATCTTCCAGAAAACCGTCTACTGCTTTGTTCATCTGAGCGTTCAGGAGTTTCTGGCTGCAGTCTACGTGTTGCACTGTTACACCAACAGGAAGACAGCGGTACTGAAGGACTTCCTTCAGGGAGACTATAACAACATCAGTGATCAGGATTACCCATCCCTGCCTGTCTTCCTGAAGGGAGCCATTCAGAAATCCGTCTGGAGTGAAAATGGCCACCTGGACCTGTTTGTCCGCTTTCTCCACGGCCTCTCTCTGGAGTCCAACCAGAGACTGTTGGGAGGTCTGCTGGGTCGCACAGACAACAGTCCAGAAACCATCCAGAGAGCCATCAGCAACCTGAAGGAGATCAGCAGTTATAAAATGTCTCCCGACAGGATGATCAACATCTTACACTGTCTGACAGAGATGAAGGACCTCTCAGTACATCAAGAGATCACAGAGTTCCTGAAGTCAGAGAACAGATCAGAGGAAAGACTCTCTGAGATCCACTGCTCTGCTCTGGCCTACATGCTGCAGATGTCAGAGGAGGTTCTGGATGTGTTGGACCTGGGTCAGTACAAAACATCATTGGATGGACGACATAGACTGCTTCCAGCTGTGAGGAACTGCAGGAAGGCCAAGTAAGTCCAGATGTGTATAACTTTATAATCTAATGTGGATCAGAAATGTAATTATTTAAATAAACACTATAACATTTCTGCTGTTTAAATACTGAGAGAACAAAATCAAACCAACAATATGTGTGTGAACGCGCCTACTGTTCTTCTATTTATAATAATAGTTAAACTGAAGCGTTTCTCTCTTCATATTGAGTGATGGAGGCGACATGTCAAACACATGAAGGACTTGAGAGGTTTCTCAGCATGTGATCACACCACACAGCAGGACTTCCAGTTATCACAGAAACATGTTATTATTACTTTCTTTTCTCTTTGCTTTTTAAGAAAGTATTCACAAAGCATACAGGACAGAATAAACACATCTAAGCACATAGATTAACTACATAACAGATGACCAATCAGAAAAGACACAATAACATAATAGTATTAATAATATTACAAATAAAAGAATGGACACATTATTAATACATTATGAATACTCAGGTATACATTACTTATATTCACTATATTGTTCTATAGCAGTGTTTCTCAAACTTTTTCATACCAAGGACCACTTAACCAATAAAAAAACACTCGCGGACCACCTAACCACAAATATCCAAAAACACATAGTTTTTCTAGAACAGATTACAAATCGCTGAAAATGACAAACAGCTCGCAACATGTGTGACGAAGGTGTTGCGCTGGGCTATATCATGCAATCAAAAGTGAAACTTAACCTCGCTCCTTTGCGGAGATATTCCCGCGAGAGTGCGGAAAACCTAAATTAACTTATTTATTTAAAATGTGAAATGTTACCAATATACTCACGGACCACTAGGGGGCGCTCACGGACCACACTTTGAGAAGCACTGTTCTATACGGACCCATTCCTCCCACCTTTCCTCAAAGATATGCATTTGGTTTCTAATCTAGTTGATTTCTCCGTTACATAGATTTCATTTACTAAGTTATTCGTTGTGAGTTTACTAAGTTATTATATTTCAGACAATTCCTTGTCACTTGTTTGATGATCTCTTTTCTAATGATCATAAATAGATAGGAATCTTTTTGTATCTCCTCTGGTGTTCCCCCAGTGATAGGGAGAATGTGTTTTTGTTGAGAGAAGAAGATATCGGACATTTCTCTTCCAACTGTTTCCCAGAAGTCTCCCAACACATTACAGGCCCAGAATATATGTGTCTGGTTTCTGCTCAGCGCGTTCTCTCCAGCATTTTGAAGTGAGGCTTTCTTTGGATTCACTTTTCATTTCATTTCAAACCTTTATTTAACCAGATTGGTCCCATTGAGATCATAGATCTCTTTTTCAAGGGAGACCTGCAGCATATAGGTTCCACATGAAACATAAAACAATAAAGGACATTATACATTATATTTACAGGATACATAGTTATAGACATTTACAAGTGCCCATTGTATCGGCAAGCATTTCATTTACCCGAGCTTTAAAAACATGCAGAGGAATGAGATTGCTCAGTTTCAATTCCTGCTGAAGATTGTTCCAAGCAAGTGGAGCTGCGCACATAAAAGCTGTCTTACCTGAGACAGTCCTTGCTCTTGGCAGATCTAAAGGCCCTGACACACCAACCCGATTTTGGGAGTCAGAGGCCGTCAGAGGCTGTCGGGCATTCGCGGCGCCGTAGTCAGGTTGGTGTGTCCCGCACCGTCGACCGTGACACGCCTTATTTGGACTGCCAAACCCGATGCATGGCCGATTCAACATGTTGAATCGGCCATGCATCGGGTCTGGCAGTCGGACCAAATAATCACTCTGATTGGCTATTCAGCTAGCAAATCAGTGCATGAGAAGCGAAGCGGAAGTGAGGGACGTAAACAAACGATTTAAGAAGGCACACACAGACTGCTATTCATTTTCATCTCATCATGGCGATCTGGAAAGATGCAAACGAAGACCTGCTCATCACCTTGATCCAGGAGAGGCCAGCTCTGTATGATATTACGGAGAAAAGATACTCTTCTTCTTCTCTGTCTTCCGGTTGTTGGCTCTTTTGAATGACGAATACACACTACCGCCGCCTGCTGGAAAGGAGAGTTATTGCCACTCACGCACTGAAGTCGGTGCGGTGTGTTCCCGTGCGACACATGGCCAAAACGCAGGAGAACACGGCCAGGCAACAGCCGACTTCAGCGTCGGCTAGTCCTCTGGTGACTGCTTGGTGTGTCAGGGCCTTAACAAGACTACATCATGTGACCTCAGACAATAGCTGCTTGCAACTCTCTGTGTTATCAGCGAGCAGATGTAATACAGGAGTTTGCCCAACATAGCTTTATAAATAAAAGTGTACCAGTGACTGAGCCTCCGTACAGAGAGTGATGGTAAACCTGCCTTGGTATACAGTGTACAGTGATGCGTAAGCGCTTTACAATTTGTGACAAATCTCAGAGCACTGTGATACGCAGCATCCAATTTGCTCAGGTAATTGCCAGGTGCATTCAAATACAACAGATCACCATAGTCCAGCACAGGTAAAAAGGTCACAGAGCCTTTTCCTGGCCTCAACAACAGCCTCCTGAATGGAGGGACCTGCACAATACATCACAGTATCATCCGCCTAAAAATGTAAAGTAGCTTCATCCACATTATCACCTACACTGTTAATATATATGGAGAATAAAAGTGGTCCTAAAACAGAACCTTGTGGTACACCATTAGAAATGTTTAACCATTCAGAAGACAGTCCATCAAAATGAACACATTGGGACCTTTCAGAGAGGTAGTTCACAAACCACCCACTGCATGGCTGGATATGCCAATACTGAGTAGCCTCTGCTTTAAGATGAGATGATCGACGGTGTCAAACGCTTTGGAAAGGTCAATAAACAGAGCTGCACAACTCTGCTTATTATCTAAAATACTCGTAATGTCATTCACCACTTTCATTGTCGCAGTGATGGTGCTGTGTTTCTTTCTGAATCCTGACTGATGTTTAGACAGGATATCATTTATACATAAAAACTCCTTTACTTGTTCACTCACTAAGCGTTCGAGCACCTTAGCCAGAACTGACAATTTAGAGATTGGCCTATAGTTATTTAAAATAGTTGCCTCCCCTCCTTTCAGTAAAGGCAAGACATAAGCAGACTTCCATACTTTTGGAATTGTGTTCGTGCTGAGGGACAGGTTACAAAGAGAAGTAAGAGGTGGAGCAATAAAATCTGCAGCTATCTTTAAAAAGAAAGGTTCTACGTTGTCCGGGCCAGCCGGTTTCCTAGGATCTAACTTGGATAATGCTTCATGAACAATACCAACAGTTAAAGGAGTAAAACTGAAAGGGTTTTCCAGACCACATTGTTCAGAGTCAAGGATTGGAGCGTTCACAGAAGCAGAAGTACAGTCAGTGACAGAATCAAACAGAGAGCCACAAGACACAAAATGCTTATTAAAACAATTGAGCATAGTAGCCCTGTCTGATAGAGCCAGATGCTGTGGTGAGGCACGGAGGTAGCTCATTTGGGATATCACCAGTGGAAATCGATTTTATGGCTTTCCAACATTTCCTAGGATTATTCAGGTTTTCTGTGGTAACCGACAAATAGTACTTTGATTTAGCACTTTTTATTTGGGATGTGAAGCTATTTCTCAGCTGCCTAAAACGTAGCCATTCTACCTCTGAGCCTGATTTCCTAGCCTTAGCCCAAGCATTATTTCTCTCATGAAGTAGACTGGACAGCTCAGCAGAAAACCAGAGATTGTTTCGTCCCTTCTTTGAATCTGGGGTGTCTTAAAGTATGGAATTAAAAAGCTTCATGTGTATTCTTTCCAGTTCAATCAGGAGAGACGTTGATGTATGAAATACATATTTATTACTGGGACACGTCATATGAATGAAATAATGATTGCCAGAATTGAGACAGGAGAATAGAATGGTGTTTGGCAATTAGGCCCCGGTTTGCAGGATTATCATTCAGGAGGGGAAGAACCGCTCCGAAGAAACCCCCAAAGAAGTGAAGTATGACATACTGAGCTGTAATGAGTTTCTTACCTTGTGGGCTGACTGCAGTGATCTATGGATTAAATGAGAGATTAACATGTGGATTAAACAATCGGCCGGAATCACTGCCGGGCTTACGTACTACCACTAAACAACGGCCGGAATCGCTGCCGGGCTTACTGTACATCATAAGATGCTGACCCGGAGGTCGACTGCCGGAATCAGTGCCGGGCTTACGTGAACACTACCACTAAACATTGCCGACACGATGGTCGATGACCTGCAATGCAGGGTTAAACATACACAGATGGACACTACCACTAAAATGCATAAATACCAGGTAAGAGAGATCTTTGGATGGCCGTGCGGCGCTGCTGTCCGGGCGAATGTAGGATGTGAAGGCAGAGGAGGACCACTGTCCGGTTGTTGTAGGGATGAGGAATAATTACCTTGATTGCGGCAGGGTTGCTGCACCTATCCTGAACGAAGCCCTGAAATGCTCTTAAGACACCACCACTAGTTATATGCATGTTTACCATAGGTAAACTGGAGAGATCTTGGATTGCCGGCACGAGCCGATGTCCGGGCGAAGAGGGAGATGTAGACAATGTAATGCAGCTGTTAGCTTGAGTACAATAATGCATGAATATCATACCCTGGCTTATCGTAAGCCATGTATGTGAGCATGAAACCAAATATAAATGAGTGCAAATGCCTAGCATAAAATGATAGGACTAGCTTAATTAGCATTTTAATCACGCCACGGTGAGACATAGATGCACTTGATTGGGTGATTAGACTGTCTTCTATCATCTTACATGAACTTCTCTTTCTCCCTGAAAGAAACCCCCAAAACCAAGGATGGGGCAGCATCCGTGAATAAAAAAAAAGAAGACTCATTGAGTGTCTGAGTGAGTAGATACGGCCGCTGCTAATGTGTGGCGTTAATGGGGGTAGGGGGGGATGGTTCGAAAGATTATCTGCCACGTGGTTCCTGGCGCGAGGTAGTGGCAAAGCTGCGGTTGAGCCTGGGGCATACAGACCTCGGATGAGCATCCTTGCAGGAACTGCAGATGTGGAGGAATGTACAATATGGGTAGGAGCACGCGTTTTCATTAAAGTTATGACAAATCTTGTCGTCTTGCCTATGCTGCACCTGACGGCTTTGACTATTATTCCCGTAAAACGGCGTGGGAAAGACTCTAGGCCCGGAGAGAGGCACTGAAGGGCAGAAAGGGGAGGTGTGGCCCTGCGCCCCGCAGCTGTTGCACGTAGCGACTTGATGGCCGCCGGAAGCCATCACGAGCAGCTCGGTGTCCAGCACGGACCAATCCAGGCGAACGTTGTGATGGGCTAAGTGAAGCGCTGCTTTGCTTGAAAAACTTTGATGGTAAAAGTAGAAAACGGATCTTCCGTATTTAAGGTGAAGATCGCCGATCATGGCCAGATAAGCGTCTAATTCAATCCTTCTTTTGGGGTAAACTGAACAGAGAACCTCCCGAAAGATGCCAAAAGCAACCAGAAATGGCCCTATGCTGAGGTCTTTGAGGAGCTGGGGGTCTGAAGACTTGAAGACGGCAGTGATGCTTCCTCCCGTGGCAATGGACTTGTCGCACTCCGGGGAAGGCAAAATAAGGCTGACGAGATTAATGTCTTTCCCTTCGAGAATTTTCGCTCTAAGCCGTGAGGAAATGTTAGCGGGTGGGGAATGTAAATCCTGCCTGGAGGAGCTGGGAGGGCGGAAGCCAGGGAGTGAGAGGGAGCTACCGCTTGTGGATGTAAAAGACCCTGACCCGGCATAAAACCTGGCGGTACCGAAGCAGAAGACCCGGCCCTGTTCGCGGAAGAGGTTGAAGCTCCAGCAGGGCCCTTTTCCATGGACTGGAGGCGAGCGTCGATTAGCAGCAAGGAGCTTGCCAGAGATTGCAGGATGTTCGCTAAGCTAACGTCCGTGAGGGGCTGGTTTCTGGTGCTCCCGGGCTGGTCGGCGCTGGGGTGAGCCTGGGAAGGGGTGGATTTTTTTGACGAGCGAGCTCGTGGAGGACTCGCCTTCCTTGTCCTTTTTCCCCCGCGGCTGCGCCCGCGCCCTCAACCCTGATCTCTCGGGAGAGCTGGCTGGAGCTGCTGGCTTGGGCTGGGGTACCGCGCGGGAGACTTGGTCCGAGAGCTCCCGAAGCTGGGAGAGAGGGAGATCTGGGGCTTCAGAAATGCCCTGCTGCAGTAGATGGAAGAAGAGGAAGTCTGCCTCTGCCGTACGTGAGCCGCCACGGGAAGCCAGACGGGCGCTCATGCGCCGGTGGCTTGAGGAGTTGGAAGCTACTTCTGGAGGTACGTCGGAGCCAGGATCGAGATCCTTCGAAAAAGGTTCGGTGTCGAAAAAGTCTGAATTAGACATCTTGAGGTTATATATTACTGAGTGTTTAACGGAAGAGGAGTATTAGTGTACTACCATTTGCGTATTGTCACATGGAATGACAGCTGACAAGAGGGAAGAGCAGATATAAAGGGATTAGCGGGTGCAACGATAGGCTTGTGAGAATGGAGAGAGGAGTGATTGGTTAGCTGGAGAGTGACGCCCCCGTTCACTTAATGAGGGAGGAGAGGGTAAAGAAGTGCCGTGTAATATGAATGAAGAGCTTGGTCTTCCTGCTTGAACTTGCGCTAAGCTTCATTAGTTTGAGTTGGTTGTGTTATGAATGTGTCTGCACATGTGTTACCCAATCTACTGGTATATTGCAGGATCATTCATTTCCCCATGATTTGTTGCATTGATAATACTGTGTTCACCTTGATTTCTTAATTGTAATATTGTAACCATGTTAGTTAGAAATGTTGTTTCCACTCCAGGGTCATAAACTGTAAGCATGTATTTTATCAATGGCTTGATGTCTTGAAAAGATCTTTTTTAAATGCCGGAAAGATAACTCCTGACTTGGAGAATCTGAATAAATGCTATTTGAGTAAATCATATTGTAACGAAAGCTGTTCAAAGGATTTCACGTCTTTATCCCCGAACATTTGTCCAAATGTCCTCAAGCCCTTAGAAGCCTATAGTTTAAACATGTGATGGTCTTTGTTAAGTTTGTGAGGAGGGAAGTCTTGATCAGTTCGCATTTCTTTAAAGAAGATTAAATCTTCATATAGTTTTTGATTACGACAGACTTCCCTCCAAACCTTAAGTGTAGCAACAACCCATTTTTTAATGATTACCTTTCTAGTAGTTTCTTTATCATTAAACACACGCGTTTTGATCACAATATGTTCGAGTTTAAAATCAGATCTATATCATGTCCCACCAACAACAGAGTAATGTCTTAATGCTGAGATACTGGGAACATCTGATGGTATCAAGTTGAACATATTGAAACTTTATTGGTTTGTTAATTGTGTTTGTGTGCGCAATAAATGCTCAGATGCTCAGAGAAGCCAAAACATCCTTCATCCATCATTCATCCATCATTCACATCCAAATGTTAATTAACATTTCAATATGTATATCTCTAATATCGTTATCGTTTCTTTTGGTAACAGTCAGTGACAGCAGGAGCACAGACATGTGATCAGATCACACTGACAACTCATTACACTCATAATATATTATTATATATTATATTAAATGGACTAACAGCAAAGGTCTATCTGTAGAAAATGCACCAAAGTTACAGTTATATATATTATTATACAGAGTTGATACCTGTTTAGTTGTTTTGGGTGACGTCATGTTTCAGAGGGTGATGTGCGCCGGAAGTAAAGCTGCAGGAGGTTATGCAGTTGTGTAGTGTGTCATTAGTAAATGAAGGTGAGTGTTTGTCCACAGTACTGCCTGTTATGTTGTTATACACTTTATAATTAATGTTTAAGATGTAGTTCATGTGGATAAACATTTATGTTGCGTTAAATGTGAGATTCTTAGAGATTATCGATCTTTATTTCTCCGCTAACCGGAAGTATTATGTCTGTAGCGTTTCACAATAAGAGCATGTAGTAGTAGTAGTAGAACCTTTATTTATCCAGGAAAATCAATTAAGAACAAATTCTTATTTACAATGATGACCTGACAGGAGGCAAAGGCTTCCTGAGGGGATGGGGTCTGGGAGGAAATAAAAAGACACACTCCGGGCACTACAGAACCCAGGAGACAACACAAACACATAGAGCAAAGATGACGGCATAGCAGTTAAACATATAAAAACTCTAAAACAATATTGCTGTGGTTCAATCAGTCATTAAAATCAGCATCAGGCAAAGCAGCTACATGTGTGTGCCAGGGTGTCAATAATAGTGACATTGAAGGTGCGGGGGGAGACAAAGGTTTTAATTTTTAATGTTTTTTGAACGGTATTCCAGCTATCTGCCGCTGCAAACTGAAAGGCGGAGCGGCCAAAGGATGTATGGGCTTTGGGGATCTTTAGCAGGATGCTTGTAGCTGACCGGGTGTTGTGCGTTGGGGGTGTGCGGAGTTGCAGTAATTGTGTGAGGTAGAAGGGAGTGAGGCCTAGGAGTGTTTTGTAAACAAACATCAGCCAGTGGATGTTGCGTCTGGTCTCAAGAGAGGGCCAGTTAGCCAGAGAGTACAGGTCACAGTGGGGTGTCCTGTAGGGGGCATTGGTGGCAAAGCGGATGGCGGAGTGATACAGAACGTCTAAATGATCGAGAGCTCCTTTACACGCCGAGCGGTAGATGGTATCACCGTTGTCGAACAGAGGAAGGACAGTCATCTGGACCAGAGAGAGTTTAGCAGATGAAGTGAATGAGGAGCGATTCCTGTATAGAAAGCTGAGTCTAGCTTTAACCTTGGTCTGAATTTTGGAGAGATGTTCTTTGAATGACAGATTACTGTCAATCCAAAATCCAAGGTATTTATAGGATTTAACTATTTCGAGGTCCCGGCCATCGGCGGTCACAATAGTGCCAGTTTGGGAGGCACCACTGCGGCCAAACCACATGATCTTGGTTTTAGTGGTGTTCAGGACCAGGCCGAGGGCAGAGAGATGGGACTGGATTCTCCGAAAACTAGAAACTAGAATCCAATTCAGCATCGGCTGCGGCTTTCCAAAGACCGGAAGTGGAACATTAGCATTAGCGGTAGCTTAACTTCGAATCTCTGTGTGTCCCTGGTAATGAGTGTTTGACATCATGTGTTAATGTATTTTTTATTATAGGTGAAGGGAGACATGTTGTATTATAGCTTGTCTAGACTATTATTTCTATAAGCTTTGGGAATATATGTATATTATTTATGGATGCAAAAGTTATCTTATATTGATTGTATTTTGTTTATTTCCCTTAGAGGAAAAACCACACACACACACACACACACACACACACACACACATATCTTTATGTGTTGCCGACACACCGGGGTGAACCTAGTGATGGACACAAAACTAGTGCCAACACTGACGGCCCATCCACACAGCCGCGTAAAAAAATCTTCCAACGCTTCTGCCCATTCACTTTGAATGGGGTGACGTCACGTTGCTTCACTTTTCGTCGAACTGCATTGTGGGAAGCAAAGCGAAGATTTCCAGGATTTTCAGGATTCAAAAGTTGAGCAATGTTCAACTTTTGAAGCTGAGGTGGAAGCGTCAGCCAATGAAATCCCGTTTATGCAAATATGAGAGTACAAGCGCTAGCCAATCAAACGGCGTGCAAGCTGGGAGTGACATTTTCTATATTCATACAAATGGAGGAGAAATTAGTTATTGCGCTAGCAAATAACCCGGTTCTTTATGACCAGTCCCTATTAACTTACCGGGATACAAACCGGATGAACTAGCCATGGAGGGAGGTGGCAGAGACAGTGGGTGAAACTGGTAGGTTTTCCTCTGTTTGGGGATTTTATATCCAGTTTACTTCGTTTTAACATTGCTACGGCTTTATATGTCGGGGCCGGGAGATTCATGTGATTGGTTGTTGGTCGGGTTGCTCGCAAAAAATCCCCAAGCTTCAGACACCACCTCCAAGATTTCCAAGATTTTTTTAACGCGCTGTGTGGACGTACCGTAACTATCCACTACACTATCAGAACATGTCAAATCTTGAGGTTAATATAATGTTTCCTCTTTTTTTAACACTTGTTGTAATATATGTTTTATTATAGACTTACTGGCTGTGACCTCTCAGAGACTCACTGGGAAGTCGTGGCCTCAGCTCTGAAGTCTGACCCCTCCCATCTGAGAGATCTGGACCTGGGTGAGATCCCTCTGAAGGATTCAGGAGTGAAGCGTCTGAGTTCTGGACTACAGAGTCCAAACTGCAGACTGGAGGCTCTCAGGTCAGTTCACTGACTGCAGTTCATATTGATCCGTTTGTGTTTATGATTTTCTGAATTTGAACAAATACAATGTTGTTGTTATTTGTTCCGTTTCTGCTAACGACTGAATATCGATCAGAGTAACAGAGAGAAGGTGAATGTGTGAGGGGGAGAGTTTGAGCTTCCACAGACTCACCCTGTGCTCCAGGAGTCCAGATTATCAGTGGATTGTTTCTGCATCATCTCTGACATTAAAACCCTGTTTGACTCTGAACAGATTACTACGGCCCGTCCACACTACAGCTTCAAAAAAAGCTTGGAGATGGGCGTGTCTGAAGCTCGACCAACAACCAATCACATGAATCTCCCGCCCCTGACACACAAGCAGCGGTTTGATTGGCTAGAGCTTGTCCTGGCATATGATTCGATTGGCTGACGCTTCCACCAAAAGCTTCAGAAGCTTCAAAAGTTGAACATTGCTCAACCTTTGCAGCCTGAAATGCCAGGAAAAAGCCGCTCTGCTTCCCACAATGCAGTTCGGCGAAAAGTGACGTCACCCCATTCAAAGTGAATGGGCAGACGCGTTGGAAACCGTTTTTGAAGCCGTCGAAGCTGTAGTGTGGACGGGCCGTTAAACCTGGAGTTATTTCAAACAGGAACATTGTTTTCTAAAGATACATCATGTTTTCTTTCTTCAGACTGAGGTGGTGCAGTTTGTCAGAGATCAGCTGTTCTGCTCTGATCTCAGCTCTGAAGTCCAACATCCATCTGAGACATCTGGACCTGAGTGAGAGCACTCTGCAGGATTCAGATGTGGAGCTGCTGAGAGATCTTCTGGAGAGTCCAGACTGCAGACTGGAGACCCTCAGGTCAGTACACTGACTCTCTGTTACTGCTGGAGATCTCACATGTTCACTTTGTTTCACTCATTTATATTCATTAATAACTTTCATCCATAAAGTTGTAAATGTCCTTATATTCATATTTCCTTTTAACGTACTGAAGTAAGAACTGCCAGTGGCGTTTTTATATGTACAAAAGTGGTGGGGCACATACTATATATAAGCTATATACAAGCTTCTGCAGTGAGGTTCATGGCTGCCGAGGCACTGGCACTGACTCTTCAGGTTTACAAATATTATATTTTGACCTAAATCAAAATATTATATTTTTTTCAAAAGCTTTTTTTGTCTGATTCTTCGATTAATTTTAAACAGACAGTTCAACAAAAGAATACCCAACAAAGGTCATTTTATCATTTAAATGTTGGATTGTTCTCTCTTAGTAAGATCCCATCTTCAATGGAATTGCGGTCTTACCTTGACTTGAAGATGAAGTCCATTTGCCTATCCTTCTGGACAAAAATCTCAACGACGCGTCACTGCACCACTCTATACGCTGCTCTCTCTCGTCTCCTCTTCACACACTAGTACTTACAGCCAATCAGCTCTCTGAATTATGAGATTACGTTTGGTGGGGATGCAAGGCACACTGCCCCTATGGTGATTATGTTTTTGCCGCACACATTGAATTGAAAAATACTCATGCGCAGTGTAGTTTTTACAGGACCCATTCACTTAGACAGTGAGAGAAAGCGGCTAGATCGGGGCTTGACCCACATCGCTCAAAACGGCTCAATAGACACACTGTAGACACTAATTAGAAGAACACAGACTAAAACAGCAATGTACAGAAGAATCAGATGATCTTAAAATATATTTGAAGATGTATTTTTTCTGCTGAGTGGGGCTGTGGCCCTAATGACCAGTCGCCTTTGAGAACTGCAGACATACATGTTGACTGTTTCTGAAAGGTGACCTATCATGCAAAATGACCATACCTTATATAGGTATGGCCCTACAATATATTATTCAAATATAGCATGATAGGTCTCCTTTAAAGTGCATCTAGTGGTGACCGCACGTTTGCACGTCCTCCTTTAAAGCAGATGTGTCTCTGGAGTAAAGAAGTGGAATTATTTGCCGAATTATTTAAAGGGCTGTAAGAACATTTTTATGTTTAAGAAAATGTATAAAGAAAGCGTAATTAGACAGTGTGAAGGGTTACTTGTGATTGTGTTCTGGTTTCAGTATTTGTGAGAAACTGTGACTGAAAGAATGTTACCTTTATTTAATTTTTTTATGGTTATTTCATTTATTTATTTCTTATAATGTCAATAATGGAGCCCAAGTAACATCTGTTCCGAGCCAGCGGATCTTTGCTGACAAGAGTTGTGATTTCCGGACCAGTCTCGATGCGCATTGTTTTTTCTCTCCACAATTTCTCACACACAAAATGTTCCTTGGAGGTCATCTGAAGTCATTTTAGTTTTACATTGTGGTGGGAATTTATTGATCAAATGTGGATCGAGAGTGAAAGCATTCAGCTCTTTGTGGTATTTCATTCATTGAAGAAAGTTCAGTCGGTCACACAGAGAGCACACAGTCTGCAGAGAGGAAGACGAAGAGTAGAGTTTGGGTTGCATATTTAAACACAGAGCGAGGAGAAAGGGAGGGGGGAGCTTGGTGATGATGAAGGAGCATTCTGGGAGTGAGGGAGTGAGGGAGGCCGTATCAGGAAGTTCTCAGCTCACCTGAGGTGAAGGTCATACTGTTGGTGCACAGAGAGAGTCACTGACAACACTGCAACACATCTTCTCAATATGGACTTCTCCCAAGCTTAGCTAAGAAGTGTGAGAAGTAGTAAATATAGATAAACATTAGCAAATAAGAATCACACAATGATATTATTAAAGTAAGTAAGTGAGTATAATATGTTTCTATTACGTACATGATAAAGTTCACTTTGTGAAGTCGACAGACTTTTCTGTTCAGATTCATTTAAATGTTGAGAAACATCTGATTGGATTATAAACAGATGTTTATCCTCATCATGTTTTCTTTATTCAGTCTGAGGTTCTGCAGGTTGTCAGAGATCAGCTGTTCTGCTCTGGTCTCAGCTCTGAAGTCCAACATCCATCTGAGAGATCTGGACCTGAGTTGGAACGATCTGAAGGATTCAGGAGAGAAGCTGCTGATAGATCTTATGGAGAGTCCAGACTGCAGACTGGAGACCCTCAGGTCAGTTCACTGACTCTCTGTCACTGCTGGAGATCCCACATGTTCACTTTGTAACTGAACCTCATTTATATTCATTAATAACTAACATCCATAGAGTTGTAATTGTCCTTATATTCATATTTCATTTTTAAGAGTAAGAAGTAAGAACTGCAGACATACATGTTGACTGTTTCTTAAAGTAACTGTATTATATGTTAGTTGTTAAAAGTAAATCTATGTATTTAATATTTAGTAAACGATAACGTCTGAATAAAGGTCATCTGAAGTCATTTTAGTTTTACATGAGTAGTATAACTGATGTGCCTTCCATCACATTATTATGCATACAAAGTGACAGGTGGGCCCGCCCCCAATTCTGCTAATGAGCTAAGTCCCGCCTCCCTTTGTTCGAGGTGTTATCACATGTAGGTGTGATATCACACGAAGGTGTGAGATCCTTTGATGTGAGGGGTGAGGTGTAATCACACGTAGGTGTGAAATGCCCCCCTGTAGTAGCGCCTTTGTTGTCTAATCTAATTAGCCGTTGATGTCTGTCCTTTGATGTGAGGGTTGAGGTGTTATAACATGCCGGTGATATTGCTTCGGTATGTTATAAGCCTTTGAACTATGTGTTGAATAAGGCAGTCTCTTTGAAGTTGTGTGTGAGCCTGTCTCCCACCGTCCCCCTCACACCCCCTGCCTCACACCGCTTCCTCTCACCCCTTCCTGTCACACCCCCCTTCCTTTGGCTGTGAGGCCAGAAGATAGTGGGGGTGACGTTAGGTAAAAAAGAAATACGCTCAAACTAAATAAAAAGCCATTAATTTTCACTCACAAAGACACCTAAAAAACTGTTATTGCCCTCTCTAAAATAGATTAGTTTTTTAATATGATTTTTGTTAACTAAAGATGTTCTTTTTTAAGTTGTATGGCTTGTGAAATAATGTGTAATTACTTTATTAACTATAAGGAAGTCTCTTTCATGAGGAGGGGTAATAATAATTTAAAAGATCTTAATGACCCCCTGATCTTGTATTTTTAATGTTTAATTACTTCACACAACTTTAAAAGCCCCTATGAAGTTGTACTAACTAAACTAAACGGATGCCGAGTCAGTCACCCCGGCCAGAGGCAACACGATTGTCTGAATGACATGCCCGATTTTTTCTTCAGAAACAATTACAACGCGTTAATGAAAAGACTTTGGCTCGCCGACTTCATTACTGTGATTGACCAGAGTCTTATTGATAAAGACATTTACACGGATGAATGGAGGATCCAAGGCGCTTCGGAGACTTTTCTGCACAATTTCAAAAATTGCAGACGTGTGTCTAAAAGTATCTTGGCAAGAGAAAAAAGCCAAAATCTGCCTAGGCCATTAAAAGAAACCAAATTCCTTACAAAGTACTTCATATTCTACCATTTGTTAAGTGTTGCATACATCAAAGTGTGTCTAAAAGTATCTTAGTAACACAAGAAAAGAGAAAAAAGCCAAAATCTGCCTAGTGTCAGTAAATAAGTGTTACAATCACAAACTTGCCTTTTAGAATCAGTCTTTTTACCTAACTCCCCCACTATCTTAATGCCTTAATCAACACATAGCTTAACATCAAAGGCGTATAACATACTGAAGCGATATCACACCGGCATGTTATAACACCTCAACCCTCACATCAAAGGACAGACATCAAAGGCTAATTAGATTAGAAAACAAAAGCTGTACTATATGGGGACATATCGCACCTACATGCTAAAACACATTACCCCTCACATGGGGGGTGTGACAGGAAGGGGCCGGAGGGGGACGAGGGTGCGAGGGGACGGGGTGTGAGACAGTCTCACACACAACACTAAGAGACTGCCTTAATCAACACATAGATTAACAGCACCGGCATGTTATAACACCTCAACCCTCACATCAAAGGACAGACATCAAAGGCTAATTAGATTAGACAACAAAGGCGCTACTAGAGGGGGGCATTTCATACCTACGTGTGATTACACCTCACCCCTCACATCAAAGGATCTCACACCTTCGTGTGATATCACAGCTACATGTGATCACACCTCGAACAAAGGTATGCTCATTTAGCATAATTGGGGGGAGGGCACACCTGTCACTTGTTATGTATACTAATGTGATGGAAGGGACATCAGTTATACTACTTACATTACATGATAAAGTTTACTTTCTGAAGTAGACAGATTTGTCTGTTCCCATTCATTTAAATGTTGAGTAACATCTGATTGGATTATAAACAGATTTTTATCCTCATCATGTTTTCTGTCTTCAGACTGAAGGACTGCAGTTTGTCAGAGATCAGCTGTTCTGCTCTGATCTCAGCTCTGAAGTCCAACCCCTCCCATCTGAGAGATCTGGACCTGAGTCAGAACGCTCTGCAGGATTCAGGAGTGGAGCTGCTGAGAGATCTTCTGGAGAGTCCAGACTGCAGACTGGAGACCCTCAGGTCAGTTCCTGGACTCGGACTCGAGTCGGACTCGAGTGCCGATTTTCCGGACTCGTGACTCGACTCTGACTTGGACTCATCAATTCTCGCGCACGATGACTTGGACTCGGACTCGTGAATTATCGCATACGCTGACTTGTACTCGGACTAATGAAGTTTTCCCCCCACGATGACTCGGACTCGACTTGTAGATTGACGCTCTGACATGGACTCGAGCTAATTTTCTCTGGAGTCAGATGTCCTCTATCCTGGCGTGTGCACCTGTGAGGCGAGTTCACGTGTCTCGAGACACAGATGTCTCGAGACACACCGCATCGTGCTGTATGCTTTCACACATTCTGCTTCCAAATTGGAAAAGAGCAGCGCAAAATGCTCGTTATGTGGAAACAATATTGAAGAGAAGGCTCCGTAACACATTACTCTAAGGATCGAGTTCAGACATGGCTGTCTTGAACACTATCATCAGAGTAATGTGATCTAATCAATAAATAAAGATTCAGCCAATAACACAAAAGCACATGGCTACTTAACATGCAGAAGGACATCATTTTGCATGCTAAGTAGCCATGTGCTTTCTGGCTCAGTAAACTGATTTAACCGGTAAAAGTTCCTTCAAAATAAGAGTCCCGATCTTATTACTATCAAAATAATAGTGCAAAACGAAAACTTTACCATAGGAAAATATAATCACTTCTCTAAAAGGTAACTCATTTTAAATATAGTTTATTTATATATAATAATAATAATAATAATAATAATAATATTAATATTAGTAATACGCTTTATATTTGTTTAGCACCTATTACAAGAATTGTAGCCAAACTAGCTTCACAGCAGTTCAATAGACAGATTAGTATAACATAACAGGATGAAAGCAATGTAGAGGAGCAGCTGCATTTCAACACATATATCCACAAAGATTAATACATGAAGACTTGTGACTCGGACTCGACTTGGACTCTTCTTATGTGACACAGACTTGGACTCGGACTCGAACACAGGTAATGATGACTCGGACTCGACTTGGACACTCCTTGGGTGACTCGGACTTGGACTCGGACTTGGACTCGGACTCGACTACGACTCTCCCTTGGTGACTCGGACTTGGACTCGGACTCGACTACGACTCTCCCTTGGTGACTCGGACTTGGACTCGGACTCGACTACGACTCTCCCTTGGTGACTCGGACTTGGACTCGGAATCGACCACAGGTAATGATGACTCGGACTCGACTCGGACACTCCTTGGGTGACTCGGACTTGGACTCCGACTCGACTACGACTCTCCCTTGGTGACACAGACTTGGACTCGGACTTGAACACAGGTAATGATGACTCGGACTCGACTCGGACACTCCTTGGGTGACTCGGACTTGGACTCGGACTCGACTACGACTCTCCCTTGTTGACTGGGACTTGGACTCGAAGAGTGGTGACTCGAGAGTGACTTGGACTCGTGAATTGGTGACTTGACTACAACACTGTCACTCTGTAATTGAACCTCATTTATATTCATTAATAACTAACATCCATAAAGTTGTAAATGTCCTTAAATTCATATTTCATGTTTACATACTGAAGTAAGAACTGCAGACATACATGTTGACTGTTTCTTAAAGGAACTGTAATAGATGTTAGTAGTTCAAAGTAAATCTATGTATTTAATATTTAGTAAACAATAACGTCTGAATAAAGGTAATCTGAAGTCATTTTAGTTTTACATGATAAAGTTTACTTTCTGAAGTAGACACATTTTTCTGTTCAGATTCATTTAAATGTTGAGAAACATCTGATTGAATTATAAATAGATTTTTATCCTCATCATGTTTGCTTTCTTCAGTCTGAGTGGCTGCAGGTTGTCAGAGATCAGCTGTTCTGCTCTGGCCTCAGCTCTGAAGTCCAACCTCCATCTGAGAGATCTGGACCTGAGTCGGAACAATGCTCTGCAGGATTCAGATGTGAAGCTGCTGAGAGATCTTCTGGAGAGTCCAGACTGCAGACTGGAGACCCTCAGGTCAGTAAGGGGTCTCTGCTGGTTCAGCAGTATTGTATGAAACACAGGGAGGTGTTTCTCTCACTGGGGAAACAGATCAGTGATGTTACCCACTGACTGCAGGCTCTCTCATTCTTCCATCAACGAGAGAAGGCCAGCTGGAAATGCAAAGCCACGTTTAGTCAGTCATCAACTTTCCACCAGACATATGGGGTTTGACAGAAGAGTGGGAAAGGTAGTCTGTGTTTGATGGGATGTGTTCAGCTCCTTGACTAATGGCTGTTACTTCCTGTCATGCAGCTGAGAGCTGTGGCAGTCAGTCGTAGTGTTTCAGAGAAGATATGATGGGATGTAAAGCATGAGATCAGGACTCTGAAGCTGACTAAAAGAACAAACACTTATTTTAAACTGGATCCATAACTGTTGGATTGTGTTCATCCCTACAGGATCAGAAGAGATGAGACGATCAGAGCCAAGATCCAGAAGACCTGTGAGTACTGAATATCCTCCATTCATCCAGATATGAAACTCTTTAATGTCCTCAGAAGAAAACAACACTCTGGTTTCTCTCTCTTCATCATTTTGGCTGTTTCTCTTCACAACAACTGTCTATCAAAACATCTGTGAAGTAACTAAAGGTATAAATACATGTAGTGGAGTAGAAGTACACCATTCACCTCTGAACTGTAGTGGAATAGAAGTACAAAGTACAAAGTAGCATACAAGGGAAATACTCAGGTAAAGTACAAGTACCTCAAACATTGTACTTAAGTACAGTGCTTGAGTAAATGTACTTAGTTCCTCTCCTGGTCTGTAAAGCTCTCCCAACATATGCAGGTTAGCATCCGGCAGCTTCTATGTGCTGGGGACCCGTACTGTACATGTCTATCATCACACTTTGGGCTCCTCAACATGTGTGGGTTCCCAGCAGGACTCTCTGAGCTGCAGACGCATTCTTTCTGGGACTTTGTTCCAGATATTTGGAGCACAATAACTGAAGCTGTTTCTCCATGTTCAGGAACTCCCATCCCCCGAGTCCTGCGGCAGGAAGCGCTCCTTCTCTCCAAGAACTCCTGGACCCTGCAAGCTGGTCCAGAACCAGAGTCCCAGTGAGGAGTCCAGCCAGTCAACCTCTCAGAGTTCAAACTAAACTACAACATTATTAAAGACCATGTTTAAAGTTAAAAAAGGATGCTTTCAGACTGAATCCAGAAGTTTCTCAAGCTGCAGTCAAAGCAGATCATTTGTGAAATATATAACACAATTATAAAACTGTAATAAGAATTACTCTGAATGCTTTCTTTGGACATTTTATTTACATTTGTTTCAATCAAATGTTTCTGACTTTCTATCAGAGTGCTTTTCTCATGAATTAACGACTTCAATCTTCTTTCTTTTCTTGTGTATTTCATAAACAGGATGTTGTCGTTTGTCCTTATATCCTGATTGATGAGTCAGCAGGCGGTAACGGTCAGCTGGCATGTGTATTTGTTCATTGGCTCCTATGTGTAGCATGTTTAATGGCAGTGTTTTTAAAATGGCTGACAGGTGAATATGTCAGATCTCTGTGTGTTACTCAGAGAACCGTGTGCAGGGTTTTATAAATTGCAGAGTTGAATTGCAGATTGTGTTTAGAGTTCTGTTTGATTGAATCCAGCCAGTGTTGCCGCAGCAAAGCATAAGGGCTCAGAGCTTGGACCTATTGTGGTCACAATATATACTGTTAGAGAATATTTCTTCCTTACTCCTAAGTGTCAAAGAATAATTCTTCCTTACTCCTAAGATATTTAACCTTTCTGTGTGTTGACATTTACGACCAACCCTGGCTCTGTTATCTCCCGTAAGGAATGTGCTAATTCCACATACACTGAACAAAAATATAAATGTAACACTTTTGTTTTTGCTCCCATTTTTCATGAGATGAACTCAAAGATCTAAAACATTTTCTATTTACACAAAATAACCATTTCTCTCAAATATTGATCACAAATCTGAAAAAATCTGTGATAGTGAGCACTTCTCCTTTGCCGAGATAATCCATCCCACCTCACAGGTGTGGCTATCAAGATGCTGATTAGACAGCATGATTATTGCACAGGTGTGCCTTAGGCTGGCCACAATAAAAGGCCACTCTGAAATGTTCATTTCATTTCTGGCCAGACTTATGTGGACTTCGCGAGGGAGAAGAAAATCCTCTTTGACACGTGGTGTAGAGCTTATAAAGATGATAACATTACCTCAATGTGTGAACTAATGATGCTGGGGGAATTTAAAAACTGTGTACCAGAGCGTACTGTAGTTCATTTAAATGAGCAAAAAGTATCTACCCTTCAGCAGGCTGCCACTCTAGCAGATGAGTTTGCATTTAATGTACACATAAAAGCGTTTTCTCTCAGCGTGATCCCACTCATCAAGAGCGTGATTCCCCTCAGCGAGATTTTTTCCATAGAGCTCGTGACACATACGTTCCCTGTGCCAGTTTTCCAGTATCAGGTCCGAAGCTAGAAAAGCCTTGTTTTTTTTGTCATAACCCTGGTCATTTGATAGCAGACTGTGCAGCTTTGAAGCGAAAGTAGGCCGCCACTATGTCGGATGAGGAAGGGATTGTGCTATCACACAGTGGTGTTTTGGCTCAGAGCAATTCTCCTCATCGTGTTGGTTTCCAGAAAGCTCGTAACAGGCGTGCAACACATGCTCATTATGTTTCTCTTCCAGGACCCAAGAAAAAGAGATTAGAGGTTTCTCAATACTCTAATGTCCCCTCCTCGATCCTCGGCTCCGGTAGTGACCTGTAAATGGATTTCAGCGCGCCATGTTGAAGGACATCTAATTTCTCTAAATGCACATCAAGGACCGAGCATCGAAGAGGCTCTCTGGAGGAGCTCTAACCGAGGATACACTGATGGTTCCTCCACGGCTCCTCCGCGGACGCATTTCCGGGAACGGTGGAGGTGTTACGCATGGCCGGACTTATCCCAGCCAATGACAGCTCTGCATGCATCCCCTGGATATTATTTTAGAAACTGCTCTCATCGCGATAGGATGTTTACAGTGAGAACAGCTGTGAGGTCCGTGCAGAAATCAGAGCAGTGTGTAAAATATATATCACTCAGTATAACAGGCCTACATTACTCTCTGTATTTTTATGCTGTAGTTTAGTAGATATCTACAAACAAAGAGTCAATCTTTCCTCCAAGTACCGCACTGCATGTTTGTGCTTAAGGTGCTTGTTCAAAGCCAGATAGAAGAGTCTGCACACCGGGCATTCGGACGACATCCTTACTAAAACAGACACAGGGAATTTTATTTAAATTATTTTCTGTTTCTCCGTTTATATGCGTTAGCGTAACCGGTGATTGCAACAATCGGTCCGATGCTTCAATGCATGGTACACAGACCAAGGGAGGACTTGGGTTACCACCAGGTTAAATGGTCCCACCTCTGCACCAACGCGGGGCTGGTGATGGCAACATTGGGTCCGATGCATCAAGTCATGGTACCCCGACCATGAGAGGGTTTGGGGTGCCCCGGAACCAGGAAACACGTTTTATGGTCAAAGGAGGAAAGAGTGATAGAACCGGGGTAAAGCAAAGAAAGTGTCCGACAATAGTGACTTGTGAGGCGGCCAGAGAGTCTGTCATCTCTCGGTCCTATCCTCCAGGCAATGCGGTACCAGAACTGGGTCAAATTGACCAAAATGTAAAAAAAACAAGTTTCAATTCATCCATGGAAAAGGGCTGAAAATGAAAAAAGTATCCGAAAATAGTGCATCATGAGCCCGCAAGAGTCCCCTGTCAACTCCCCTTGCATTCTTCCACAGTCAGAAAAAGTCTGAATTCACTTTTTGGACATCCATAGAAAAGGGGTGAACGTGAGAAAATGTATCCGAAATAGTGTCTCATAAGGTGGGTAGAGTCCCCTGACAACTCTCCTTACATTCCTCCAGAGTCAGAAAAAGTGTGAGTTAACTTTTTGGAGAACCATAGAAAAGGGGTGAAAATGGTAAAAAGTATCCGAAAATAGTGTCTCATAAGGCGGGTAGAGTCCCCTGACAACTCTCCTTACATTCCTCCAGAGTCAGTAAAAGTCTGAATTCACTTTTTGGAGATCCATAGAAAAGGGGTGAACGTGAGAAAATGTATCCGAAAATAGTGTCTCATAAGCCGGGTAGAGTCCCCTGACAACTCTCCTTACATTCCTCCAGAGTCAGAAAAAGTGTGAGTTAACTTTTTGGAGAACCATAGAAAAGGGGTGAAAATGGAAAAAAGTATCCGAAAATAGTGTCTCATAAGGCGGATAGAGTCCCCTGACAACTCCCCTTACATTCCTCCAGAGACCAGTTCAAAAACTTAAAGTTTGGTAAGAACCATGCTGGGGGGTCTCCATGCAAAAACTGGGTTTCCGATTTCATGCAGATGGTAGCTTGAAAATGATGAATGCATTTTTTTGACGGAGAAGGGGAGGCTTGGATTCCCCTCTCCGTTGTAAGTTGCAACGGGGGAGTGGAAAAGTGTCCGGGGCTTCGGCCCGAAGCGCCGAAGGGTTGAGCTTTTTTGAACCCCTTCTCCGTTGGCACTTAGTCGTTTTTTCGAGAATTTTTCAAGATATAATTGACCGTTTTCTTTACTTTTTTTTTCTTTCCACGGGTGGGGGCGCATGGCAGGCCGCCTATGAGCTCCCAAATGTGGCCTGGAACCTCCAGGAATTGTGGGCTAAGCTCCATAAACTGACAAAGTCACCCAGAAATGTCACTTTTATAGCCCAAAAACTATATAATACAAATACATTTAAATAGTAAAAGGTACAATTGTGCTCCGAATTACCCGGAATTTGATTTATATAGCCCCATGATAGTGAATACAAATAATTTTCATGGAAAAAAGTGTTAAAACACCTGATTAATATGTTAGTAATGATGGCAGCAGTTTCACTGCTGTTAGCAGGGTCTCACACTCACAGGCACCTATGCAGAGATCCAGGGTGATGCACAAGGCTTTCCTACCCAGCAATGAGTCTTTGAAAGCTGGGGAAAAGTGCTGTGAATAGAGGGAGAGAGCAGCCAGAGAGAAGCGGGTTTGAGACTCACACAGAGATACAGAGAGCTCCTTGCAGCACATGGCTCTCCCACCCAGACTGCACCCAGGGAACAGGCTGTTTCACAGCACTTTACAAGCCAGGAAAAGTGATTGAATCCTGGGTATACATGTTTTAAATAGTCTGATAACTACAGGGCACATCACCGCATTTTACAAGCCAGGGTAGGTGCCTGAATCCTGGGTAAACATTGTTTAATTGTTTAAGTGTTTTTAAATGTGTGGAACAGTGTTTTGTCTCTCCCGTCATTGACCGGAGAAATTGGGTCGATGTTGTATTCAATCTGACCGTTAATATTCCAGTGAGGCGAAGTACGTGTTAATTAATGTTAATTTTGTCCCAAAACCGGAGCATTCCCTCACCCTCATGGACGTCCACTCTCGGGAGAGAGACCTCCAGCATGTGTCCCTGAAATGGGGACTCAGGTTATTTCACACATCGAGGACAGAGACCAGGGAAATCACCTCTCTGTGGCCCCTCCAAGACCCCCAAAGGACGGATCAATTGGTGTAATTGTTGAATATTTGCTTTCTATTATCTGCCCGAGACTTCTGCTTTCAGACGTAGTTATTTATGGAGTTATTACCAGAACTGATAATAATCCAATGCAGAGGCACTAATGTGATATAAAACATTGTTACCTGTTTCCTAGAATCTGACTTTTTTCCTAGAATTCCACTTTTTTCTCAGAACTTGACTTTTTTCTCAGAACTTGACTTTTTTCTCAGAACTTGACTTTTTTCTTAGAATTCGACTTTTTTCTTAGAATCTGACTTTTTTCTTAGAACTTGACTTTTTTCTCAGAATCTGACTTTTTTCTTAGAATTCCACTTTTTTCTTAGAACTTGACTTTTTTCTCAGAACTTGACTTTTTTCTTAGAATTCGACTTTTTTCTTAGAACTTGACTTTTTTCTTAGAACTTGACTTTTTTCTCAGAACTTGACTTTTTTCTTAGAATTGACTTTTTTCTCAGAACTGACTTTTTTCTTAGAACTTGACTTTTTTCTTAGAATCTGACTTTTTTCTTAGAACTTGACTTTTTTCTTAGAACTTGACTTTTTTCTAGAATCTGACTTTTTTCTTAGAACTTGACTTTTTTCTTAGAACTTGACTTTTTTCTTAGAATCGACTTTTTTCTTAGAACTTGACTTTTTTCTTAGAATTGACTTTTTTCTTAGAATTTGACTTTTTTCTCAGAACTTGACTTTTTTCTTAGATTCTGACTTTTTTCTTAGAATCTGACTTTTTTCTTAGAATTGACTTTTTTCTCAGAACTTGACTTTTTTCTTAGATTCTGACTTTTTTCTTAGAACTGACTTTTTTCTTAGAATTCACTTTTTTCTTAGATTTTGACTTTTTTTCTCAGAACTTGACTTTTTTCTTAGATTCTGACTTTTTTCTTAGAATCTGACTTTTTTCTTAGAATTCGACTTTTTTCTCAGAACTTGACTTTTTTCTTAGATTCTGACTTTTTTCTTAGAATCTGACTTTTTTCTTAGAATTCACTTTTTTCTTAGAACTTGACTTTTTTCTTAGAATTGACTTTTTTCTTAGAACTTGACTTTTTTCTTAGAATTCGACTTTTTTCTCAGAACTTGACTTTTTTCTCAGAACTTGACTTTTTTCTTAGAATTTTGACTTTTTTTCTTAGAACTTGACTTTTTTCTTAGATTTTGACTTTTTTCTCAGAACTTGACTTTTTTCTTAGAATTCGACTTTTTTCTTAGAACTTGACTTTTTTCTTAGAATTGACTTTTTTCTTAGAACTTGACTTTTTTCTTAGAATTGACTTTTTTCTTAGATTTTGACTTTTTTTCTCAGAACTTGACTTTTTTCTTAGATTTTGACTTTTTTCTTAGAATTCGACTTTTTTCTGAGAATTGACTTTTTTCTTAGAATCTGACTTTTTTCTTAGAATTGACTTTTTTCTTAGAATTCGACTTTTTTCTTAGAATTCGACTTTTTTCTTAGATTTGACTTTTTTCTCAGAACTTGACTTTTTTCTTAGAATCTGACTTTTTTCTTAGAATTCGACTTTTTTCTCAGAACTTGACTTTTTTCTTAGAACTCGACTTTTTTCTTAGATTCTGACTTTTTTCTTAGAATTCGACTTTTTTCTTAGAATTGACTTTTTTCTTAGAATTCGACTTTTTTCTTAGAATTGACTTTTTTCTTAGAATTCGACTTTTTTCTTAGAACTTGACTTTTTTCTTAGAATTCGACTTTTTTCTTAGAACTTGACTTTTTTCTTAGAATTCGACTTTTTTCTCAGAACCTGACTTTTTTCTCAGAACTTGACTTTTTTCTTAGATTTTGACTTTTTTTCTCAGAACTTGACTTTTTTCTTAGATTCTGACTTTTTTCTTAGAATTCGACTTTTTTCTTAGAATTCGACTTTTTTCTTAGAATTCACTTTTTTCTCAGAACTTGACTTTTTTCTTAGATTTTGACTTTTTTTCTCAGAACTTGACTTTTTTCTTAGAACTTGACTTTTTTCTTAGATCTGACTTTTTTCTTAGAATTCGACTTTTTTCTTAGAATTCGACTTTTTTCTTAGAATTCGACTTTTTTCTTAGAATCTGACTTTTTTCTTAGAATTTGACTTTTTTCTTAGAATTCGACTTTTTTCTTAGAACTGACTTTTTTCTTAGATTCTGACTTTTTTCTTAGAATTCGACTTTTTTCTGAGAATTCGACTTTTTTCTTAGATTCTGACTTTTTTCTTAGAATTCGACTTTTTTCTGAGAATTCGACTTTTTTCTTAGAATTCGACTTTTTTCTTAGAATTCGACTTTTTTCTTAGAATTCGACTTTTTTCTTAGAATTCGACTTTTTTCTTAGAACTTGACTTTTTTCTTAGAATTCGACTTTTTTCTTAGAATTGACTTTTTTCTTAGAATTCGACTTTTTTCTTAGAATTCGACTTTTTTCTCAGAACTGACTTTTTTCTTAGATTCTGACTTTTTTCTTAGAATTCGACTTTTTTCTTAGAACTTGACTTTTTTCTTAGAATTCGACTTTTTTCTTAGAACTTGACTTTTTTCTTAGAATTCGACTTTTTTCTTAGAACTTGACTTTTTTCTTAGAATTCGACTTTTTTCTCAGAACCTGACTTTTTTCTCAGAACTTGACTTTTTTCTTAGATTTTGACTTTTTTTCTCAGAACTTGACTTTTTTCTTAGATTCTGACTTTTTTCTTAGAATTGACTTTTTTCTTAGAATTCGACTTTTTTCTTAGATTTTGACTTTTTTCTCAGAACTTGACTTTTTTCTTAGAATTGACTTTTTTCTTAGAATTGACTTTTTTCTTAGAATTCGACTTTTTTCTCAGAACTGACTTTTTTCTTAGATTCTGACTTTTTTCTTAGAATTCGACTTTTTTCTTAGAATTTGACTTTTTTCTCAGAACTTGACTTTTTTCTCAGAACTTGACTTTTTTCTTAGAATCTGACTTTTTTCTTAGAATTCACTTTTTTCTCAGAACTTGACTTTTTTCTTAGAACTTGACTTTTTTCTTAGAATTCGACTTTTTTCTTAGAACTTGACTTTTTTCTTAGAATTCGACTTTTTTCTCAGAACTTGACTTTTTTCTTAGAATTCGACTTTTTTCTCAGAACTTGACTTTTTTCTTAGAACTTGACTTTTTTCTTAGAATTCGACTTTTTTCTTAGAACTTGACTTTTTTCTTAGAATTCGACTTTTTTCTCAGAACTTGACTTTTTTCTTAGAACTTGACTTTTTTCTTAGAACTTGACTTTTTTCTTAGAATTCGACTTTTTTCTTAGAACTTGACTTTTTTCTAAGAATTTGACTTTTTTCTCAGAACTTGACTTTTTTCTTAGAATTCGACTTTTTTCTTAGAATTCGACTTTTTTCTTAGAATTCGACTTTTTTCTTAGAACTTGACTTTTTTCTTAGATTTTGACTTTTTTTCTCAGAACTTGACTTTTTTCTTAGAATCTGACTTTTTTCTTAGATTCTGACTTTTTTCTTAGAATTCGACTTTTTTCTTAGAATTCGACTTTTTTCTTAGAATTCCACTTTTTTCTCAGAACTTGACTTTTTTCTTAGAACTTGACTTTTTTCTTAGATTCTGACTTTTTTCTTAGAATTCGACTTTTTTCTTAGAATTCGACTTTTTTCTTAGAACTTGACTTTTTTCTTAGATTCTGACTTTTTTCTTAGAATTCGACTTTTTTCTCAGAACTTGACTTTTTTCTTAGAACTTGACTTTTTTCTTAGATTCTGACTTTTTTCTTAGAATTCGACTTTTTTCTTAGAATTCGACTTTTTTCTTAGAATTCGACTTTTTTCTTAGAATTCGACTTTTTTCTCAGAACCTGACTTTTTTCTTAGATTCTGACTTTTTTCTTAGAATTCGACTTTTTTCTTAGATTTGACTTTTTTTCTCAGAACTTGACTTTTTTCTCAGAACTTGACTTTTTTCTTAGAATCTGACTTTTTTCTTAGAATTCCACTTTTTTCTCAGAACTTGACTTTTTTCTTAGAACTTGACTTTTTTCTTAGATTCTGACTTTTTTCTTAGAATTCGACTTTTTTCTTAGAATTCGACTTTTTTCTTAGAATTCGACTTTTTTCTCAGAACCTGACTTTTTTCTTAGATTCTGACTTTTTTCTTAGAATTCGACTTTTTTCTTAGAATTCGACTTTTTTCTTAGAATTCGACTTTTTTCTGAGAATTCGACTTTTTTCTTAGATTCTGACTTTTTTCTTAGAATTCGACTTTTTTCTTAGAATTCGACTTTTTTCTTAGAATTCGACTTTTTTCTTAGAACTTGACTTTTTTCTTAGAATTCGACTTTTTTCTTAGAATTCGACTTTTTTCTTAGAACTTGACTTTTTTCTTAGAATTCGACTTTTTTCTTAGAACTTGACTTTTTTCTTAGAATTCGACTTTTTTCTCAGAACTTGACTTTTTTCTCAGAACTTGACTTTTTCTTAGAATTCGACTTTTTTCTTAGATTTTGACTTTTTTTCTCAGAACTTGACTTTTTTCTTAGAATTTTGACTTTTTTCTTAGAATTCGACTTTTTTCTGAGAATTCGACTTTTTTCTTAGATTCTGACTTTTTTCTTAGAATTCGACTTTTTTCTTAGAATTCGACTTTTTTCTTAGAATTCGACTTTTTTCTTAGATTTTGACTTTTTTCTCAGAACTTGACTTTTTTCTTAGAATCTGACTTTTTTCTTAGAATTCCACTTTTTTCTCAGAACTTGACTTTTTTCTTAGAACTCGACTTTTTTCTTAGATTCTGACTTTTTTCTTAGAATTCGACTTTTTTCTTAGAATTCGACTTTTTTCTTAGAATTCGACTTTTTTCTTAGAATTCGACTTTTTTCTTAGAATTCGACTTTTTTCTTAGAACTTGACTTTTTTCTTAGAATTCGACTTTTTTCTTAGAATTCGACTTTTTTCTTAGAATTCGACTTTTTTCTTAGAACTTGACTTTTTTCTTAGATTTTGACTTTTTTTCTCAGAACTTGACTTTTTTCTTAGAATCTGACTTTTTTCTTAGATTCTGACTTTTTTCTTAGAATTCGACTTTTTTCTTAGAATTCGACTTTTTTCTTAGAATTCCACTTTTTTCTCAGAACTTGACTTTTTTCTTAGATTTTGACTTTTTTTCTCAGAACTTGACTTTTTTCTTAGAACTTGACTTTTTTCTTAGATTCTGACTTTTTTCTTAGAATTCGACTTTTTTCTTAGAATTCGACTTTTTTCTTAGAATCTGACTTTTTTCTTAGATTCTGACTTTTTTCTTAGAATTCGACTTTTTTCTTAGAATCTGACTTTTTTCTTAGATTCTGACTTTTTTCTTAGAATTCGACTTTTTTCTGAGAATTCGACTTTTTTCTTAGATTCTGACTTTTTTCTTAGAATTCGACTTTTTTCTGAGAATTCGACTTTTTTCTTAGATTCTGACTTTTTTCTTAGAATTCGACTTTTTTCTTAGAATTCGACTTTTTTCTTAGAATTCGACTTTTTTCTTAGAATTCGACTTTTTTCTTAGAACTTGACTTTTTTCTTAGAATTCGACTTTTTTCTTAGAATTCGACTTTTTTCTTAGAATTCGACTTTTTTCTTAGAATTCGACTTTTTTCTCAGAACTGACTTTTTTCTTAGATTCTGACTTTTTTCTTAGAATTCGACTTTTTTCTTAGAATTCGACTTTTTTCTTAGAATTCGACTTTTTTCTTAGAACTTGACTTTTTTCTTAGAATTCGACTTTTTTCTTAGAACTTGACTTTTTTCTTAGAATTCGACTTTTTTCTCAGAACTGACTTTTTTCTCAGAACTTGACTTTTTTCTTAGATTTTGACTTTTTTTCTCAGAACTTGACTTTTTTCTTAGATTCTGACTTTTTTCTTAGAATTCGACTTTTTTCTTAGAATTCGACTTTTTTCTTAGAATTCCACTTTTTTCTCAGAACTTGACTTTTTTCTTAGATTTTGACTTTTTTCTTAGAATTCGACTTTTTTCTGAGAATTCGACTTTTTTCTTAGATTCTGACTTTTTTCTTAGAATTCGACTTTTTTCTTAGAATTCGACTTTTTTCTTAGATTTTCGACTTTTTTCTCAGAACTTGACTTTTTTCTTAGAATCTGACTTTTTTCTTAGAATTCCACTTTTTTCTCAGAACTTGACTTTTTTCTTAGAACTCGACTTTTTTCTTAGATTCTGACTTTTTTCTTAGAATTCGACTTTTTTCTTAGAATTCGACTTTTTTCTTAGAATTCGACTTTTTTCTTAGATTCTGACTTTTTTCTTAGAATTCGACTTTTTTCTTAGAATTCGACTTTTTTCTTAGAATTCGACTTTTTTCTTAGAATTCGACTTTTTTCTTAGAACTTGACTTTTTTCTTAGAATTCGACTTTTTTCTTAGAACTTGACTTTTTTCTTAGAATTCGACTTTTTTCTTAGAATTCGACTTTTTTCTTAGAATTCGACTTTTTTCTTAGAATTCGACTTTTTTCTTAGAATCTGACTTTTTTCTTAGATTCTGACTTTTTTCTTAGAATTCGACTTTTTTCTGAGAATTCGACTTTTTTCTTAGATTCTGACTTTTTTCTTAGAATTCGACTTTTTTCTTAGAATTCGACTTTTTTCTTAGAATTCGACTTTTTTCTTAGAATTCGACTTTTTTCTTAGAATTCGACTTTTTTCTCAGAACTTGACTTTTTTCTTAGAACTTGACTTTTTTCTTAGAATTCGACTTTTTTCTTAGATTTTGACTTTTTTTCTCAGAACTTGACTTTTTTCTCAGAACTTGACTTTTTTCTTAGAATCTGACTTTTTTCTTAGAATTCGACTTTTTTCTCAGAACTTGACTTTTTTCTTAGAACTTGACTTTTTTCTTAGAATTCGACTTTTTTCTTAGAATTCGACTTTTTTCTTAGAATTCGACTTTTTTCTCAGAACTTGACTTTTTTCTTAGAACTTGACTTTTTTCTTAGATTCTGACTTTTTTCTTAGAATTCGACTTTTTTCTTAGAATTCGACTTTTTTCTTAGAACTTGACTTTTTTCTTAGATTCTGACTTTTTTCTTAGAATTCGACTTTTTTCTCAGAACTTGACTTTTTTCTTAGAACTTGACTTTTTTCTTAGATTCTGACTTTTTTCTTAGAATTCGACTTTTTTCTTAGAATTCGACTTTTTTCTTAGAATTCGACTTTTTTCTCAGAACCTGACTTTTTTCTTAGATTCTGACTTTTTTCTTAGAATTCGACTTTTTTCTTAGATTTTGACTTTTTTTCTCAGAACTTGACTTTTTTCTTAGAACTTGACTTTTTTCTTAGAATCTGACTTTTTTCTTAGAATTCGACTTTTTTCTCAGAACTTGACTTTTTTCTTAGAACTCGACTTTTTTCTTAGATTCTGACTTTTTTCTTAGAATTCGACTTTTTTCTTAGAATTCGACTTTTTTCTTAGAATTCGACTTTTTTCTCAGAACTGACTTTTTTCTTAGATTCTGACTTTTTTCTTAGAATTCGACTTTTTTCTTAGAATTCGACTTTTTTCTTAGAATTCGACTTTTTTCTGAGAATTCGACTTTTTTCTTAGAATTCGACTTTTTTCTTAGAATTCGACTTTTTTCTTAGAATTCGACTTTTTTCTTAGAATTCGACTTTTTTCTTAGAACTTGACTTTTTTCTTAGAATTCGACTTTTTTCTTAGAACTTGACTTTTTTCTTAGAATTCGACTTTTTTCTTAGAATTCGACTTTTTTCTTAGAATTCGACTTTTTTCTTAGATTCTGACTTTTTTCTTAGAATTCGACTTTTTTCTTAGAATTCGACTTTTTTCTTAGATTCTGACTTTTTTCTTAGAATTCGACTTTTTTCTTAGAATTCGACTTTTTTCTTAGAATTCGACTTTTTTCTTAGAATTCGACTTTTTTCTTAGAACTTGACTTTTTTCTTAGAATTCGACTTTTTTCTTAGAACTTGACTTTTTTCTTAGAATTCGACTTTTTTCTTAGAATTCGACTTTTTTCTTAGAATTCGACTTTTTTCTCAGAACCTGACTTTTTTCTTAGATTCTGACTTTTTTCTTAGAATTCGACTTTTTTCTTAGAATTCGACTTTTTTCTTAGAATTCGACTTTTTTCTTAGAATTCGACTTTTTTCTTAGATTCTGACTTTTTTCTTAGAATTCGACTTTTTTCTTAGAACTTGACTTTTTTCTTAGAATTCGACTTTTTTCTTAGAACTTGACTTTTTTCTTAGAATTCGACTTTTTTCTTAGAATTCGACTTTTTTCTTAGAATTCGACTTTTTTCTTAGATTCTGACTTTTTTCTTAGAATTCGACTTTTTTCTTACAACTTGACTTTTTTCTTAGAATTCGACTTTTTTCTTAGAACTTGACTTTTTTCTTAGAATTCGACTTTTTTCTTAGAATTCGACTTTTTTCTCAGAACCTGACTTTTTTCTTAGATTCTGACTTTTTTCTTAGAATTCGACTTTTTTCTTAGAATTCGACTTTTTTCTTAGAATTCGACTTTTTTCTTAGAATTCGACTTTTTTCTCAGAATTCGACTTTTTTCTTAGAACTTGACTTTTTTCTTAGAATTCGACTTTTTTCTTAGAATTCGACTTTTTTCTTAGAATTCGACTTTTTTCTTAGATTCTGACTTTTTTCTTAGAATTCGACTTTTTTCTGAGAATTCGACTTTTTTCTTAGATTCTGACTTTTTTCTTAGAATTCGACTTTTTTCTTAGAATTCGACTTTTTTCTTAGAATTCGACTTTTTTCTTAGAATTCGACTTTTTTCTTAGAACTTGACTTTTTTCTTAGAATTCGACTTTTTTCTTAGAACTTGACTTTTTTCTTAGAATTCGACTTTTTTCTTAGAATTCGACTTTTTTCTTAGAATTCGACTTTTTTCTCAGAACCTGACTTTTTTCTTAGATTCTGACTTTTTTCTTAGAATTCGACTTTTTTCTTAGAATTCGACTTTTTTCTTAGAATTCGACTTTTTTCTTAGAATTCGACTTTTTTCTTAGATTCTGACTTTTTTCTTAGAATTCGACTTTTTTCTTAGAACTTGACTTTTTTCTTAGAATTCGACTTTTTTCTTAGAACTTGACTTTTTTCTTAGAATTCGACTTTTTTCTTAGAATTCGACTTTTTTCTTAGAATTCGACTTTTTTCTTAGATTCTGACTTTTTTCTTAGAATTCGACTTTTTTCTTAGAACTTGACTTTTTTCTTAGAATTCGACTTTTTTCTTAGAACTTGACTTTTTTCTTAGAATTCGACTTTTTTCTTAGAATTCGACTTTTTTCTCAGAACCTGACTTTTTTCTTAGATTCTGACTTTTTTCTTAGAATTCGACTTTTTTCTTAGAATTCGACTTTTTTCTTAGAATTCGACTTTTTTCTTAGAATTCGACTTTTTTCTCAGAATTCGACTTTTTTCTTAGAACTTGACTTTTTTCTTAGAATTCGACTTTTTTCTTAGAACTGACTTTTTTCTCAGAACTTGACTTTTTTCTCAGAACTTGACTTTTTTCTTAGAATTCGACTTTTTTCTTAGAACTTGACTTTTTTCTCAGAACTTGACTTTTTTCTCAGAAGTTGACTTTTTTCTTAGAATTCGACTTTTTTCTTAGATTTTGACTTTTTTTCTCAGAACTTGACTTTTTTCTCAGAACTTGACTTTTTTCTTAGAATCTGACTTTTTTCTTAGAATTCCACTTTTTTCTCAGAACTTGACTTTTTTCTTAGATTTTGACTTTTTTTCTCAGAACTTGACTTTTTTTCTTAGAACTTGACTTTTTTCTTAGATTCTGACTTTTTTCTTAGAATTCGACTTTTTTCTTAGAATTCGACTTTTTTCTTAGAATTCGACTTTTTTCTCAGAACCTGACTTTTTTCTTAGATTCTGACTTTTTTCTTAGAATTCGACTTTTTTCTTAGAATTCGACTTTTTTCTCAGAACTTGACTTTTTTCTTAGATCTGACTTTTTTCTTAGAATTCGACTTTTTTCTTAGAACTTGACTTTTTTCTCAGAACCTGACTTTTTTCTTAGATTCTGACTTTTTTCTTAGAATTCCACTTTTTTCTTAGAACTTGACTTTTTTCTCAGAACTTGACTTTTTTCTTAGAATTCGACTTTTTTCTTAGAACTTGACTTTTTTCTTAGAATTCCACTTTTTTCTAAGAACTTGACTATTTTCTTAGAATCTGACTTTTTTCTTAGAATTCCACTTTTTTCTCAGAACTTGACTTTTTTCTCATAATTTGAGATTTCTTTTTAAAATAATTTTGTGACATGCGCACTGAAGAGACTTACAATTATTTGCCCTAGACTTCTGCTCTCAGACGTAGTTAATTATGAAGTTATTACCCTATCCGATGCAGAGGCACTAATATAATATAATACATTATTTTATATATATTATAGATGTATATTTATGTAGTCTTAAAGTTGCAACCGGCCCTTTGAGTGCAACCTTAATGTTGATGTGCCCGTGATGAGATTGAGTCTGACCCCCTGCATTACAGTGATCCTTTTTAACAACTCTGGTTCAGCAGGAGGTTGAGATTAGGAACAAAGGTTATAGGAGCCAGCATGCTTATTTCAGCCTGAGGCAATCAACTCCATTATTGTTGTTATTTTAGATCACACACATCTGTATTTAATCATCACTTCCGGTGTTTGTCACGTGGGTTCTTGTTCGTTTGTTTTTAGTCCACCTGTTGTTTGCCAGTAATGAATACGACACAGAGGGTGAGCTCATGTTCTGTTGAACGTTTGCTCCTCTCTAAGTTACAAACTGTAAAGAGAGAAATATAGAATGTGTGATATTGGGTTTTATCAATAAACGTTGATCGATTGATTCCTCTTCTCTCTTTCTCGTTGCAGAGTTTGATATTTATCTGTTTCTGGTTTTCCTCTCTGGAGCGTTGTTGTTCGTCTTTGCAGTCTCACTCAGCTGGTCACTTTTTATGAGGACTATTTAACAACACTAAGATGCATTTAAATTAAAAGGATAATAACATATTGAACCACTCGTCTTTCTCCCCTCCATAAAGGAGTCAAGTGTTCTTCTACTCTGCTGGTATGAGCACCGGCTTGATCGCCTCTCTCATCATCGTCTTCTTCATTCTGGCTCGCTTCCTGCCCAAGGTAAGGACTCATTTTAATGCCATGTTCAACAGATGTTGGGTTTTCCTCCAGAGGGTGGCTGGCATCTCCTTTAGGGAAAAGGTGAGGTCAGTCATGGGGAGGGACTTTTCATACCAAGGACACTTAACCAATAAACAAACACCCACGGACCACCTGACTCCCCAGATATCCAGAAACAAAAGGCCTGCTCACCACTCCAACAGTTTATACAAACTAGAGCCTGATAACGGCAGCTTAACTTCTATTTATCGCCTCGTTCACACATTAAATCAATATCACAACTACAACTACAGATTCTACAAGCATTTCCTTCATATGAGATTTAAAATGCTCTCAGGTTTTACACCTCTTATGAAAAGTAGACTACATTTATTACGGAGTTTATGTCAGAGCCGACAGACTCTCAGAAAGATCGTTTTCTACTGAGAGAAATGCAAAACACACCACCTGTAGTACGACTCAACCCTCTGCTGTGGATTTTCAAAAATAAAATACAAACTATGGTTGCAGGCCCAAGTTCAACATGAATTCAACATTTAAACACAAGTTCATTATTTACACTGTTCTATTTATTTAGCATTGGGATAAGCGTTAAAAGATCGATGGATGGTAAATTCCCTTTGGCCTCCAGAGAGGACAAAAGTACACACATCCTTTACTCAAGTAGAAGTACAGATACTCGTGTTTAAAAATACTCTGGTGAAGGTAGAAGTACTGACTAAACTTATTTACTCAAGTAAAAGTAAAGAGGCTTTGAAGTGTACTTCAGTAAAAAGTACCCATAACTAGCAGCTGCTTTAAAGAGTACCTGACCTCCCTTTATATCAATAGAACAATGATGTCATTGTTAGCTAATGAATGTTTCCATGCTGAACAACGGCAACATGACAACGTTATCATTGGTCTGTTATGGCATATTCCTTATAACAGCGTATTTCTCACTTATTCATTAAGGTAACACAGGTCAGGGAGGCCCCATCGTCTTTGCTAATTATTACCAGATGTATTCACGCTAAGTAAACTGACCCGGGTCAGCGGAAGACCAAAGAGGCCATGATTAGAATAAAATGCTGTTAGTCTTGACAATTGGATAATTAATATCCTGCAAGACTCCTAAAGAGGTCATGAGATAGTGGTCTTTCCACATCAAGAGCATATTAACATATTAACTAATCTATGTGCGTGTGATTGGCTGCATGTTGTTCTTATGTGTGTGCGTTCATTACAGCAGCTATACAGTATATGCCCTTTGTGATTGTTGCACTTGTTGGGGCATTACCGCTATTGGTTGCTGTTGAAGCAAGGTGATGTACTCCATTATTATTTGTTGTTGTGCAACTGAATAATAATTTATCTCAACCATATCTGTGTTTGTGTTTTATCTCTCTCGCACTCTCTCTCCTCTCTCTCTGTGTGTTAACATTTAAAGTTGGTGAGCCATTAATTGCACTAAATATCTCCATTCTCAAAGTGGCAGTCTGTTCAGATCTACTTTAGAGCTTCTGAGGTAACCCCAGCTTTATATAGTGTCTTCTGCTGATCAATCATTGCTGAACATATTGACCATAAACATGTGGAAATAACTAATGCTGATAACACTTAGTACTTTGAGCATGTTATCAGGAAAACAACAATAAAAACACAGCATACCAACAAACTGCAAATTATCTAGAAGTACCTGTATGATGGAGTGTGGGTACCAAATATTTTGATAATCAGTTTATGTTCAAAAAGTATGTTTAGGGTTCCTACATTTTCCTAAAAATCTAATTCAAGGACTTTTCAAGGACTTGACAGGCCGTATTCCCTCAAGTTCAAGGACCCAACACAGTTTAGTTTGAGACGCGGATGGAAGTAGATTACTGTTGTGAGGAGCAGGCTTTACAGAAGCTCAGAGACAAGAGAGAGAAAGAGTTACAGTGAGGGCAGACTGTCTCTTGCTTTCTCTAACACAGCTAGACAATATGTAGGCTGAGCGACAGAGACATAGACTTGTTTACAAGATGATGAACAAATTAAATAGCTGACATGTTCAACAATGTACAATATATATAAACTCAAACACATTTCATTGCCAAAGTGCATTTTCATTATCTCTACAGGCCAAACATTGTTTATTGTAATATCTACAATGAATGATGTGCATTAGTGTGAAGGAAATATGTTGGTATTATTTTAGTATTATTTATAAAACAATTAAAATATATAATGTGGAACATCAAATATTAAAATACTGTTTATTAAAATCACTTCATGGCAGGTCAGTGAAAACAGGTCAATGCAACAAAATAATGATCATCCACTTGTTCAAACATTAAAGACAGTGAGATAAGATGACCTCAAGGAGGCTGTTCATTGGCTGATATGATCAGAGACTTTCCAGAAACCAAAGTCAGATGACTATCAAATATATTCTCTCTCTTTGCTTCCTCAATAAATGCAGGATAGTTACAAAGTCTGAATTTTAAAGAACAACACAATGTTACAAAAACATCTACAGGCAGGAAGTAGCAGCTTTATCTGATCTTCAGAACAACCTTATTCTTCCTTACTGACATGAACCTCTCTCTCCCAAAACAAAACCCAAGTGCTGAGTCATGAAGTCAGAATATGACAAAGTGTAAAGCATCTCATCTGGAAATAGATCAGAGTGACTGTGTTCACAGAGCCTGATCTCACCAACATCTGAGACAACTATTGGTGAGTGTTTCATCTCTCATTTCAAAACAGATAAGACGCATGTTTTTGGTTTTCTTCAAACATTGAGATTTATTTTTTGTTATTATCAACTTTGTGTGTTTAGGAAAAGTATTTCAGTGATATGTCTATGATTGTATTCAAATGTAAGAGAACATGAAACAACATATGTGATATTTATGAATGGCTGGTGCTGTGAAGCTTTCATTTACAGGACTTTAATCTGCGTCTACGGATACAGTCCTTTTGGTTGTTGTCGAAAAAACAAAGGAAGCTTTAATCCAAAAAAATAGAGCATATGGCTGAAGAAAAAGGGTTTCCCTTTCACATGGTGAAAAGCAGATGACCACTGAAAGTGCTATGGTGATTTTCATTATCATATATTCGTTGGCCTATCCACAAACGCAAAAACACAACATCTCCGACCTCTAGAAGCAGCGTGGCTCCATTTGCAGATGACCCAAAACCTGAAGGCTGATGTTCATATGCACTACAAACATTCTCTCCGTTCTTGATCAACCCAGCAGCTGAAGGATGTGAAGGATGTCCGTGAGCACCTACGTAGAACTCAAAGTGGTAGGCTCCTCTCACTGGTGCAATGAAAAAACCTGTGGGACATTTGTTGTCAGTGAAGGAAACTTGAGATTTGTGTGCTGATCATGTATTAGTATTCAGCATAGCGGAAAACCTAATATTATTTTTAAATGTATACGTTTGAGTACCTGTGTTTGGGTTGTAGGCATTCCCAATGTTTGTGTAGACGTTTCTGAAGACCAGATTGGTGTGAGTGTGAAATGGTCCGATATATCCTGAGCCTGAAGCCAACAGAGAGGCTGAGAAAGCAACCTGTTTGACTGAGAGAGAGAGAGAGAGAGAGAGAGAGGAGAGAGAGAGAGAGAGAGAGAGAGAGAGAGAGAGAGTGAGAGAGAGTGATTGATTCATTCATTGATTCATTCATTGATTCATTGATTGATTGCATTTACCTATTGTGAATGAACGTTTTGAAATATACACATATGTGTATGTGTGCCTGTTCAAAACCTAATTTAATAATTTAGATCTATGTGTACCTTCTGCGTCTCTCCTCAGAGCCTCCACCTGGCTTTCTGTGACATTTGACCTGGCTTTCACAGTGATCAGCTCTGCTGCTTGTACTGTGAAGAAAGTGACATCATTACATATAATTGATTATTAGTATTTCATCCTCACTGTCTTCATCAAGGTTAGCTTTGCCTATGATACATTTATGTTTAAAAAATATATATATTATATATGTGGGGATTGCCCACAGTATTGAGTATGTAAGTCGCTTTGGATAAAAGCGTCTAACAAGTAACATGTAATGTAATATATTATAATATGTAATGTGATATATTATAATTAGGGCTGTCAGTCGATTAATCGCAAATTAATCGCAAATGTTGTCTCTGTAAATGTTCCTTAGAGGGATATTTTTCAAGTTTTTAATACTCTTATCAACATATGAGTGGACAAATATGCTTTATGCAAATGTTTGTTTGTTATCATTTGATCAATGACAAATATTCTCATGAATATTAAACATAACAACCTCTGAACATTACACATCTGCCTCAATTCAACCTGGAATCTCTCTCATACAATACAATAATACAATACAAAGTGTGTGTGTGTGTGTGTGTGTGCACGCGTGCGTGTGTGTGTGTGTGTGTGTGTGTGTGTGTGTGTGTGTGTGTGATCGTTGGAGCTATGTGCAACTCAAGGCATATGCTTGAACGGGAGCTGCCTGGATGTTGCAATCATGTTGGGCGCACTATCTGTGCTGAGTGTGCTGACTTTTCCTACAATGTCCCGCTGTCTGCTTCCTGCATCAAGTCAAGTGCTCAGCGCAGTTTTGGCGAAATGTCGCTCCTCTGTTTTCATTTAAACAGCTCCTTATATCCGTTAGCGCAGCTAGCTAGCACCAGATGCTAACAACAACAATACACGTAAGGTGTGTCAGTTCTCTCTCGCTCGCTCGCGCCACACATACACACACCCTCCCGGTCCTCCCGATGGCCAGTCGGTGCCTGCCGGTGAGCGTGGAAGTGTGGTCTGCCGCAAGCGGATGGCAGGAGCGGGGCTGTCAGCATCAGCTTGTAGATGGTATTTTAAACTCGATGCGCTCTGAAACTACCGGGTGACCGAGGACAAAAAATACACATAAAATAATAAAATAATTAGTGGCGTTAATTTTGTTTTGCTTTAACGCGTTATTAACGCGTTAACTTGACAGCCCTAATTATAATATATGTGTCTGCTCAAACAGGGTTTTCTCCTTGCTTAAAGTGGACCTATCAGGCTATATTTGAATAATATAGTGTAGGGCCATACCTATATAAAACATGTCTGTGAAGTTTTTTTTCTCCAAATACCAAACAGATCCTGCATTTTAGCCATGCCTCATTTCGCTCTATTTGCTCTATTCCAGCCCTGTTTTTGCAAGGGCTGATTCTGTGGCAAATGGGCTGCAGCTGACCTCGCCCCCCTGCAAAGTAGGGGGGTGATTCACGAGCATCATGTTACCATGCTGTTACCATGCTGTTACCATGCTGTTACCATGCCACGGCAACCTCTCATTCCCCTGATAGGCGGAGCGTCACCTCCCACTATTCAGGGCTGACGTCGGGTTGGATGGAATCTGTATCCGCTCGTTGTAGCCCCGTTTTTAAAATATTTGGGTATGGTGCAAAAGAGATAGGGTTGTATTTTCTGACACTTGGTGAGTTCCCTGGAACACCGGGGACACATATTCATGTATAAAAGACGTACAAAAGTGCATTTTGCATGATAGTTTGAGCCATGATCTTGTCCACACATTACCTTGAAGTTGTTGCTTTAGCTCGTCTCCCTCAGTCTTCTGCTTCTCCAGCTCAGTCTTCTGCTTCTCCAGCTCAGTCTTCTGCTTCTCCAGTTCAGTCTTCTGTAACTCCAGCTTAGCGGTTTGGGCTTTATTAAATAATCAAATGAATGTATAGTTATTTATTGAATAATAAAAACAAATTCATTCCTGCACTGCTTTCGTTTATTTCACATCTTAGTTGAATACTCGATGATAAGGGGAGGGGAGGGGGCAGCAAAAGTCTTGCCTAGGGCAGCAAATTGGTCAGGGCCGGCCCTGGTTGCTGGGGCGATGATTAGCATATGTTAGCAGCATGCTAACCTCCTTCCTTTAGAAAAGATAATCAACGGGATTGTCGAACATGTTCTCTGCCACATCAGATTATTGCCGTTGTTCTAAAATAAAAGGTGAACAAGCATATAACAATAGTTGTTCAGACTGAAAGTTGTTACATCTGTTAATGCATGTATTCTTAATAGGGCTGTCAAACGATTAACATTTTTAATCAGATTAATCACAGCTTAAAAATTAATTAATCATGATTAATCACCATTCGAACTATGTCCAAAATATGCCATTTATTTATGTATATTGTTGTGGGAATGGAAAGATAAATGAAAGAAGGCGGATATATCCATTTCACATACAGTATCTATGTTTATTATAACATTTTTTCTGTGTGTCAAAATGAAAGACAACCCACACACCTATCAATCATCAAACCGTGGGGTCTTAATTCATTACGTGTTGATTTCTATCAACGCGGGGTACTTCAGGAAAGTCGACAGAGGGGGGGCTAGTGGAGTACTTCGTGACCACAGAGTGTGAACGTTGTGATCAGCTGTTTTAGCGCAGTTCTCCAGTGAAGAGGGGAGTCTCCCTCCGCAGCCGGTTGGCGTAGTTTTGGCACAGTTCCGTTGTTCAGACCGACGTTAACAGCAGCCTGTCTGTGCACATGGAGACCGACTCTGTCGTCCGGTGATCGAACCGCCTTCTGGAAAAGCTTCACAAGTACGTCGGTACGCAAATGCGCTTTGTGACACAAGTGACGGTACGCATTTCAGATTACGCACATACCCTGCGTACCAGTTATGTGCACCCCTGTACCAGAGCCATATTATTACTATTATATGGCTCTGCCCTGTACTCCAGCAAAAGTATTCTGCGTCGGGACCATAGACGGTCGGGACTTCCTGCAACAACACCACGTCGTTATCAAAGATGTTCTATTGAGAAGACGATCACTACGTGACAAAAGTTTTCAAAACCGTGGCTACTGAAATCAATCTGACTAACTGCTGTCTGTGCAATTTACTCCGCGAGAGTTGGCAGACTTTGTTTTGCGGACTTTAACATCATTGTTCATGGTGGGGCTAAGCCATTTATTGGTATGGGTGTAGCCTACCCCAGCCATACCCTGGCGCTGCCACTGGTGGCACATATGGGGCGGGCCATTCTGCACATGCGTTAAATATTTTAACGCAATTAATTCAAAAAATTAATTACCGCCGTTAACGCGATCATTTTGACAGCACTAATTCTTACACATGCAACGTTGAGAAGAAGGCTACATGAGGTTCCCTGAACACTTGAACGACTGTTGTGATCTCTACATGTAGCAAACAGAAGAAGAGTGTAAAGTGAACAGTATCATTATCAGCAAGTAATCCTTACACACCACAGTACCTTCGTTCTCTCTCTGAAGGTGCCTCGTCTCCACCCTCTGTTCAGCCAAAGAGGCGCTCATCTCTCTCAGCACAGCGTGGATGTCTTGAGGACAGGTCTGTTGGTGCTCAGACACATGTGTTGGTTCTCCTCTCTGGGATTCAGCAGGATGTGGAACAATGGCATTGTCAGACTGAAGCTGAGCTGTGGAGAGAGAGCAGATCAGCAGCAACAGAGGAAAACACATGGTCCGCTCCATTCTCAAAGTGAAAGTCTGTTCAGATCTACTTTAGAGCTTCTGTGCCAGCTTTATATAGTGTCTTCTGCTGATCAATCATTGCTGAACATATTGACCATAAACATGTGGAAATAACTAATGCTGATAACACTTAGTACTTTTGAGCATGTTATCAGGAAAACAACAGAAAAACACAGCACACAACAGATACTGTAAATGATCTAGAAGTACCTGTATGATGGAGTGTGGGTACCAAATCTTTTGATAATCAGTTTACATATTCAAAAAGTATGTTTAGGGTTTCTACATTTTCCTAAAAATCTAATTCAAGGGCTTTTCAAGGACTTGACAGGCCGTATTCCCTCAAGTTCAAGGACCCAACACAGTTTAGTTTGAGACGCGGATGGAAGTAGATTACTGTTGTGAGAAGGAGCAGGCTTTACAGAAGCTCAGAGACTAAGAGAGAGAAAGAGTTACAGTGAGGGCAGACTGTCTCTTGCTTTCTCTAACACGGCTAAACAATATGTAGGCTGAGCGACAGAGACATAGACTTGTTTACAAGTTGAAGAGCAAATTAAATAGCTGACATGTTCAACAATATACAATATATATAAACTCAAACACATTTCATTGCCAAAGTGCATTTTCATTATCTCTAAAGGCCAAACATTGTTTATTATAATATCTACAATGAATGGTGTGCATTAGTGTGAAGGAAATATTTGATATTTTAGTATTCTTTATAAAACAATTACAAATATATAATGTGGATCATCAAATATTAAAATAATTCATGGCAGTTCAGTGAAAACAGGTCAATGCAACAAAATAATGATCATCCACTTGTTCAAACATTAAAGACAGTGAGATAAGGTGACCTCAATGAGGCTGTTCATTGGCTGATATGATCAAAGACTTTCCAGAAACCAAAGTCAGATGACTATCAAATATATTCTCTCTTTGCTTCCTCAATAAATGCAGGATAGTTACAAAGTCTGACTTTTAAAGAACAACACAATGTTACAAAACATCTACAGGCAGGAAGTAGCAGCTTTATCTGATCTTCAGAACAACCTTATTCGTCCTAACTGATATTAAACAAAAAGTGCTGAGTCATGAAGTCAACATTTGACAAAGTGTAAAGCATCTGAAAAAAGAGTGACTGTGTTCATAGAGCCTGAGATCTCACCAACATCTGAGACAACAGCAATTTAGATCTAGATGTGAACAGGCAGAAAGAAATATTACAGGAAGAGTTAGAAAGTAGAGATCATAATACTAACATTATCTCCTTCAAAATATATAACATTTCAATGATATGCCTTAGAATAATGACGCCATTGGTGTTTAGATCGGCTCCCTGAACGCCTCGCTTCACAATGCAGTTCTGTCTGTTACCCGGACGCAGACAGAAAATATGTTATCAACATTTTGGTTTCACATTTAGTTTGGAAGAAACGCAGTGGACCTTTTTATTAGCAGCTCTCTTAGCACCTGCGACCAAGTCATACACCCGACCACTGTCACTTCTGTCATGGTTTGCGATTTTGTTACAATTTTTCACCTTTTTATTTTGAAAGGTTTTCCTCCTTGTGTCTTGTCTGGTCCTACTTCCTGTGTTTCAATATCAATCAATCAATCAATCAATCAATCAATCAATCAATCAATAGGATACGGCTGTAATAGGCCTAAAGCCCCTGTCACACTGTCCCGAGATTGACACCCGATGGACACACGAATATGGAATTGTGAATTTCGCACGAAGATGGCCCCGAGCCACACACGAAGGCAACATTTACATTACATTTAAGACATACAACTGCAATGAAAGTACCAAAAACAATTATGTTAAAGTACTATGATACTGTACTGATATCTTCAGACTTCGTTCTTTACTTTATCCGTCTTTATATGTAGAACATATTACGTTTTCTCCGTAATGTTGTTTCCATAACAACAACAACTTCCTGTCAACTGTCCTTCAAAATAATATATTATATCCTTTTCAGTTTCACAGAACACAAATTGGGTTATTTACATAATATGTTTACATGATTTTGTTGTGCAATAAAACAACCCGATGGACACACGATAAAGGAAATGTTCAAATTCGGCTCTGATCGTAGCGACATCGGACCATTCGTGAGGGCATCTTAAGCCAACGTATGATCGCTGGTGGAGTTTCTCAGGCTCCGGCAGCAACTTCGTGAGCGGTGGCAAAATCTTTGGCATGCCAAAAAATTGCCGAAGGACCTTGCGAAGGTTCATTTTCGTGTTGAATTTGTGTGTCAATTGTGCCCTTCGTAAGGCCATCGTGAGGGCATCTTGTTATCATCGGTGCCATCAGGGCATTCGCACCGATGATAACACGAAGATGACACGATTTGACAAGATGCCCTCACGAGTGCCTTACGAAGTTGCCGCTCATGAAGTTGCTGCCGGAGTCTGAGAAACTCCACCGGCGGTCATACGATGGCTTAGATGCCCTCACGAATGGCCCGATGTTGCTACGATCACAGCCGAATTTGAACATTTCCTTTATCGTGTGTCCATCGGGTGACAATTTCGGGACAGTGTGACAGGGGCTTTAGGCCTTTTAGTCACTCTTAAATATATAAGTAGATCACTGATTCTTTATTTACTATGGATGCTGGCAACAGTCACATCGTCCAAAGTGAAGGTGATGTTTGACCAGTAATGGTCGAGGCAGGATTTGAGACAGTTAACCGTCTTGGATGTGACAACGCTTTCTGGCTGATCATTCCACAAGTCAACCACACACAGATCTTGCCTTCCTGTGTCTGATTGTCTCATTGTGTTCACCTGTTGCCCTTTTTCTGCCTCCCCCGCCCAGCTGTGTCTTGTCCTGTGATTACCCTTCTGTGTATTTAGTCTCGTCTTCCCCTGCTCTCCATGTCTGATCGTCTTTCATGTAACGCTCCATGTTGGTCCATGTTACCTGCTCGTCTTCCGTGTCCGTGCTACCTACCTGTTCCCTTCTGTAAGTGTGTTCCTTTCTGTCCTGCTCCCCGCTTTTTGTTCATGTTAAGTTTCTTGTTTTTTCCTGTCATCGGCTTTTTAATAAAGCTCGTTTTTTGTTACCTGACCTTTTGTCCTCTTAACTGCATTTGGGTCCTGATTTTCCCCAACCCTGACAACTTCCAGTCCCTACATTTGAAGGAGGCCATATAAGACAATGGATATGACTCACTTTGACAATCTCCCTCCTTCATTACAACCAAAAAAGATATCATCACAAATGTACAAACTATTTTCTCAACACAACAACACTGTTTCCATACCAACACACAAAAGGGCATCAGATCCAAATCAGACAGACATTAACTGCCACACCATCAGTAATAAAACATTTAGCATGTCCCGTAACTGAAATACAACTCATTCAATACAAGTGACCCGGTTTCGGTCGGAGGTCATGAGAAAGCTGTCAGAGGTCCTCAAAATCGGCAACCCCCACCCCCCTCCATCGCTCTCTTATAGGAGATGTATCCTCCATCGCTCTCTTATAGGAGATGTATCCTCCATCACTCTCCCACTACATCTCCAAACTTTCATCATCATAGCAATAACTGTAGCAAAGAAAAACTATTCTACTCAACTGGAGAGACAGAACAAAATGATCGATTAACCATTCGCTCAATCGTTCAACAGATCATGCAGACCTGGGAAAACTCTCTTCAACACAAAATGAAAATATAACCCCGTCAATAAAACCTGTCTCCTTTCATGCTCTACATTCAGAGCAGATTCCTCTTCACACACGTGAAGGCCGGACACTTCACAACAAAGGATCCCCTCACAGTAACACATTAGCACAATACTCTCTTCTGCACGTCCCTTCCTTTCCCTTTCTCATTGCTGTCTTGATATTTTTGTTTCTTTGTATATATCATTTTGTGTCTTTATTGTCATTATTAATGTTATTATAACTTATTTATTTGGTGGTAAATACGTTTTTTGCAAATATGTTTGTATGCGATGTGAGAAATGATAATAAAAAGTAAAACAAAAAAAGGAACGCATTGTGTGCTGTATTGTGTTTGTATTATTACTGTGTTTATTAAATACAATGCTAACAATTTCCTTATTATATATATATGAACATTGGGGTTTATGTTATATTTCGAAAGATATAAGACACTTCTATTTTATTATTGTTTTATTATTTATTATTATTTTGAACAATAACCCGTTCTTTTATTTTCAAACCATCATTGTGAAGAAAAGTCCTGAAGGAGTATTGCAGTGATTTGTTTGTGCTTTTATTCAGATGTATGAGAACATGAAAACAATATATTTAACTTGTTTAGATTACTGCTGCCTTGAAACTTCGTCGTTCAGGTTTCATGTACAGGACAAACTCTGTCAATGAGACTCTCATTTGCTGGCACTGGTACAGTTCTTGTGTATGTCGAGATGCTTAAAAATAAATAAAGCACAGCTATGTGAAATGGATTTTGAAGCAACAAACGGAATTCTCCCTGTCACATTAACTAAATTATTCACATTTCTATATAGCAAAGTGAAAAAACACAAACAGATCCGACAGGAAAAGTAAAGTTGTTTTGATGGATGCTGAGCTCTAACCAACATGTAGATTATCCTTGTCTTCTTGATTGAGGAAAATAAAATGTATTGATTTTTAGTATTTCTCAAAATTGTGAGGTACATTTTGAAAATGTACACAATATTTTCAAAATTATAACAATTCCTTTATTTTATGATGAAATGTGTTACAAGTATTTTGTCAATTGGTATTTCATTCAAAAGCAGAAAGGAACATGAATGGAAAAATTCACCAATTAAAAAAATATATATATTATTGTACTATCACATGCAGCGTTGTAAATCAGATTTCATACCCTTGTGTGGTGTTCGGGTCAAATTGACCCTATTTCCATTTCCAATGAATAAAAAAAAATATAAGGATATTTCCGTTCAACCTGAAACTCAATTTATTGTGAAGGACATGTGGAATTGTTTTTATCTTTTTCCACTTGTGAAAAAATGCCCACCCGCATTTATGTCCTTCATAAGAGGTTTGGGTCAATCTGACCTGGATACAATACCAGGACAGACAGACAGAGAAAAACACACATAAACACACACACTACACACACACACACACACACACACACACACACAACACACACACACACACACACACACACACACACACACACACACACACACACAGATCCTGTTTTCCCTTGATCTTAACCCTGTGTAGTGTGTACACAACACTATCCTAGAACATTATAAACATTTTAGATCTTCCAGAAATGTTTAAATATTTTACATTTTCTCGCACTGTCCCCCCTCGCACCTGCACGCCGGAGGAGGGACTAAACAGAGACATAACCTCACATTACAGTGTGTAGTGCAGAACTACAATTATCTACCAGCAAAATGGCCAAAAGATATTCTGCTCAGAGCCATGGAGCTAATAATGGATGAGAGTGAGTGGAATGCATTAGAAGAACACGGTGAAGTGGGACAGGAAGACATTTCTGAAGATGAGGATAATGTGGAGGTAAACTCAGAATTTGACAGCAAATTGGAAGATGAACTTGACTCATAGCCAGCTGCTGGAAGACCCCCACAGTCAGCTGTGAGGTCTGTGGACCCTCAAAGGACTCAAAGACACAGACTACATGCAGCAACTGCAACAAGTACATCTGTGCTATACACACGAAGAAGTTATGTACATCATGTGTTTCCTAAACGGACCTGCCCATCGACTCACATAATGTTCTGCAGCGTCACTTCATCAATATGTTTTTCGGATATACTGTATTTTATGAAATAGTGACTGTTAATTGTTTTTATTTGCTTTGTGTTTATATCTGTTCTATGTAATTTATATGGATGTTTCATTCCCTCTCTATTTCACAGCCAAATACTTTTGGATGTGTGGTTCTTGTGTTCCAATTGCTGATACATTGCTTTATTTCCTTCAGAGCTTTGATTATTATATGACAGATTAAAAATAATAAACATTAATGAAAAAATGTTTCATTTACATGTGTCCTAGAAAAGCATGAGCAAAATGTAAATCTAGTTTTATATGTATATATTTTTAACATAAATTACATTTTTATCACAAAAAACGATGGATACTTCCATTGTTACATTTGATCCAGCAAAGAGTATTTTCAAAAACGAATCATATATTTCATGTATATTGTTGGGGAATGAGTTAAAGACAATATATATATAAGGAATTGTGCATGTTGAATTTAGTTCTGTATTTTTTTTAAACCCTGAAATATGTCCCGGGTCAATTTGACCCGAACATTGCCAAGTACTATTGCAAAAAAATAGTTTAATTTGTTTACATGGTGAAAAGCAGATGACCACTAAAGGTGCTATGATGGTCCCCACTGTCATATATCCTTGTGTTTCCCCACAAACGCAAAAAAACAACATCTCCGACCTCTAGAAGCAGCGTGGCACCATTTGCTGATGTTCCGTAACCTGAAGGCTGGTGTTCCCATGCCATGCAAACAATGTTTCCGTTCTTGATCAACCCAGCAACTGAAGGATGTGAAGGGTGTCCATCAGCACCTATGTAGAACTCAAAGTGGTAGGCTCCTCTCACTGGTGCAATGAAAAAACCTGTGGGAAATGTTTTGTCAGTGAAGGAAACTTGAAATGTGTTTGTTGATTTGAAATGTGCATAGCCAAACACGTTTGATTTTGTGATTTAGAGTGTGGAGATTTGAGTACCTGTGTTTGGGTTGTAGGCATTCCCAATGTTTGAGAAGACGTGTCTGAAGACCAGATTAGTTTGAGTGTTAAATGGTCCGATAGTTCCTTTGCCTGAAGCCAACAGAGAGGCTGAGAAAGCCACCTGTTTGACTGAGAGAAAGGAGAGGGAGTCATTTTATTGTTTTTTACTGTGAATTCAAGTTTTGAAATATGCACATATTTGGGAATGAGCCTGTTCAAAACCTAATTTAAAGTGGACCTATCATGCTATATTTGAATAATATAGTGTAGGACCATACCTATATAAGGCATATTTATACTTTTTATTTTTCAAAATACCAAACAGATCATGCATTTTAGCCATTCCTCATTTCGCTCAATTTAACACTGTCTTTGCCCGGGCTGATTCTGTGAGAACAGCACCATCTACAGGCCTGGCATATGTACTACAGCGTCTCCAGCGCTTTCGAACGGCAATGTCCATGGCTGTCTCCTCCTGATTGGTGGAGTTGGCCCAATAGCCGTAGTGCTATTGGGCTTCAAATCTGGATCAGTCTGTATCAGATCCATTGCACCCCCTTTTTAAGGGATTTGGGATATAGAGGAAAATAGAGAGGGTTGTGTTTTCTGACACTTGGTGAGTTCCCTGGAACACCGGGGACACATGTTCATATATAAAAGACATACAAAAGTGCATTTTGTACGACCTGCGCAGACCTGCGCAATTTCGATCAACGTCTTGCTAGTGCGTTGCATGATGGTTAGTCATTTTGTCCGACTTGCTCTGGAGGCTCGCCCACATGAGACTTTGAAATCTCGCGGGACAAAGACGCCCGCAGCCTTGAGAGCGAGGCGAGGCGGCGCAGTTCCTCTCCACGAGCTGCGGAAGAGAAATGCTTGATGGGAAACGACTGGTATCTCGAGCTGAGCGCTCATTGGTGGGTTTTACCACGTGCTGCTGATGAAACTCTCCAATTGGCTGGCAAAAGTTTGTTGTTGTTTTGTGTCAGTTTTACGTCGCCACATCCATTCCCATTTTTCATCATTGTTCCACAATGTGTATCATCATGAAATTAATATCTATATATTTGATACTATACTTGCACTGCTTACCGTTTTCATACTTTATATATCTTAGCATATTCATACACACTGTTCATACTGCTCACAGGCTGATATCTAGTGTATTCATACACACTGTTCATACTGCTCTCAGGCTGATATCTAGTGTATTCATACACACTGTTCATACTGCTCACAGGCTGATATCTAGTGTATTCATACACACTGTTCATACTGCTCACAGACTGATATCTAGTGTATTCATAGCCCTCACTGTTTATTCATCATTCAATTCATTCTATCTTTTATTCTGTAGATTGTGTACATTACTTTTCACTTTACTGCTTGTTGCACCTGGTTGGAAGCTAAACTGCATTTCGTTGTCTCAGTACCTGTAATATGTGCAATAACAATAAAGTTGAATCTAATCTTGAACAGGAACAAATGTATTTACTTAGTACATATCTGACATTAACGATTAAACACGTGTGTATTCTTTATAAATGCAAACCGAGTCAAGCCGACTCCGGAGGTGGCAGTATGCACCTTAAAGTTGTTTGCAATCCGCCAAAAAACCGAGAGGAGAAGAAGAAGAAGAAGAAGAAGAAGAAGAAGAAGAAGAAGAAGAAGAAGAAGAAGAAGAAGAAGAAGAAGAAGAAGAAGAAGAAGAAGAAGAAGACGCCGACTCCGAGCTGTCCGACTTCAGGCGAGCTTTTTGAGACCTCCCCCGGCTGCGATCGGCTATTCTCGTCTACTTTCGAGGCGAGCCGCAACTCGTCTCAAACAAGCCTAGTCTCTCTCTCCTCTTGGGTTGCTTGGCTCTACTGGACCTTGGTTTGTTTGTTCTTTCTTTATATTCTGATGCATGTTCACACAACAACACACTACACACATTACTGATTAACTGACTTCATAGTTAATTTAGTTTCTTTAAATAAATGCACTTCAATTGGATGAATCATGTGTGATCTCCTTCCTTTGTCCGTCCTTGAGCCAGGGCGTGACACACATATCCGGCATATTTTTATATCGGTTTAAATCAGGGGTGTCAAACTCCCGTGACCTCATGTTATGTGGCCCCGTAAGAGCGTGCAAAGAATATAATATACAACTCAATTGGTGTAATTGTTGAGACTTCTGCTTTCAGACGCAGTTATTTATGAAGTTATTTCCAGAACTGATAATAATCCAATGCAGAGCCAATAATGTAACATAATACATTATTTTATATATATATATACTTATATGTATGTAGAGAAGCCAAGAGTGTGCAAAGCTGTCATCGAGGCAAAAGGGGGCTCATTTAAAGAATCTAAAATGTTTATTTTAGCACTTTTTTGTTTACTTGCAGCAGCATAAAAATACAAGGCAATACATTAGAGAAAATAAAACACTAGAAATAAACAATCAAAAAATATTTCTGAAATATAAATAAAATAGCATTAAAAAGTAAAAGAATATACATGTGGAAAATAGACATGTGGAAATACACATTTACAGTAACAAATTATATAAAGCAGGATATTATAAATACATGAATTGAGCAAGAAATGGATTATTCAAATGAGGATCAGCTCCAGAACACCTTCTTTAGGATCTGTCTCATCAGTGTCTCACAGCCTTTCCTCAACTCACAGACTAAAGTCCTTACAGTGAAGCTCTGTCCGTGATACCTCCTGTGTGTGTCCTCCAGGTGAAGGTGTGGAGCTCTGTCCGTAATACCTCCTGTATATGTCCTCCAGGTGAAGGTGTGGAGCTCTGTCCGTAATACCTCCTGCATGTCTCCTCCAGGTGAAGGTGTGAAGCTCTGTCCGTAATACCTCCTGCGTGTGTCCTCCAGGTGAAGGTGTGAAGCTGACGGCTGGACACTAGCCGTAGAGGAACACCAGGGCAGGACCACGCAGTTCCCTCTTTGCAGACAAGCATATGTGGTTGTTACGCAGGATCAAACAGGTAGCCTGTGATGAAGTAGGGTCGACCATATATCATGTGAAGCCACCGAGCCGTGGTCCCAGAGGGAACTGGTGCCCGGAGCAAGGCCAATTGCTGAATGCCGCAGCCGACTAAGGCAGCTATGCAACAGTGGAGGATTAGAGAAACTGATGTTTGCCTGGCACTCCGCGGCGAAGTGGGGAGGTGGAACTTCCACCCCGCTGCGGAACCCGTGGTGGGACCCCTGAGTCAGACGGTTCGTCTTGGAAACGCTTCATATCGGTCTGCCCGGGAGGTAAGAGACATGCAGGGTTACCCCCCACGCAGCACACCCTCCCGGCCATCAGAGTCGAACCCGCAGTTCGGAGGAACTGACAGCCAGAGAACCGGCACGTGGACCGGGGGAGAGACCCTCCGATGGCGGGTCGCGTTTGCCAATCGATCAGTGAGGTCAGAGGAGAAGAACACACAATTCGGAGGAACCGACCGCCAGAGCCCCGGGACAAGGCCGGGCCGGCGGAGGCCCTCCGATGGCGGGTTGCGTTTGCCATTCGATCAGTGAGGTGAGAGGAGAAGAACGCAGCAAAAATGGACAAAATCCGTTAATATACGGTCGAGTTGGGGGGGGGGACGGCTGGACAAAGGCCATCGGGGGGCACCCAGAAGCGGGCAGTGCCCCCGGTAGAAGGAACCGGGTGAAACGGGACAAAACAGAAAGAAAAAGAAAAAGAAAAAGAACCAGACAAAAGGGGTGAAAATGTAAAAAAGTATCCGAAAATAGTTTCTCATAAGCTGGGAAGAGTCCCCTGTCAACCCCCATGTCATTCCTCCACAGGCAAAATAGTCAGATTCAAGTTTTTGGAGAACCAGGGAAAATGGGTGAAAATGAAAAAAAGTATCCGAAAATAGTGCCTCATAACCCGGGTAGAGTCCCCTGACAACTCCCCTTGCATTCCTCCAGAGTCAGAAAAAGTCTGAGTTCATTTTTGACAACCATAGAAAAGGGGTGAACATGGAAAAAAGTATCCGAAAACATTGTCTCATGAGGCGGGTAGAGTCCCCTGACAACTCTCCTTACATTCCTCCAGTGTCAGAAACAGTTTATGTTAACTTTTGGAAGAACCATAGAAAAGGGGTGAAAATGGAGAAATTGTATCCAAAAATAGTGTCTCTTAAGGCGGGTAGAGTCCCCTGACAACTCTCCTTACATTCCTCCAGAGTCAGAAAATGTTTAAGTTATCTTTTGGGAGAACCAGAGGAAAGGGGTGAAAATGGAGAAATTGTATCCGAAAATAGTGTCTCTTAAGGCGGGTAGAGTCCCCTGACAACTCTCCTTACATTCCTCCAGAGTCAGAAAAAGTTTAAGTTATCTTTTGGGAGAACCAGAGGAAAGGGGTGAAAATGGAGAATTTGTATCCGAAAATAGTGTCTCATAATTCCCTGACAACTCCCCTTGCATTCCTACAGAGACCAGTTCAAAAACTTAAAGTTTGGTAAGAACCATACTGGGGGGTCTCCATGCAACAATTGTATCCGATCCAAAGCACTCATGTAGCGGATACATTCCTCCATGATGTGAAACAGCCGTTTTTTTTTCTGAGTCCTCTCAAAAACCAGGTTTCCGAGTTTGTGCGGATGGTAGCTTGAAAAACATGAATGCTTTTTTTTGACGGAGGAGGGGAGGTCTCGATTCCCCTGTCCGTTGTAAAATGCAACGGGGGAGTGGAAAAGTGTCCGGGGCTTCCGCCGAAGCGCCGAAGACTTGATTTTTTTGGAGCCCCACCTCCGAATTTTTTAAAACTTCATTTTTCATTATTTTAAGATATAATTGACCGTTTTCTTTACTTTTTTCTTCTTTCCACGGGTGGGGGCGCATGGCAGGCCGCCTATGACCTCCCAAATTCGGCCTGGAACCTCCAGGAATTGTGGACTATAGTTTTAAAACGCCTGATTAATATGTTAGTAATGCTGGCAGCAGGTTCACTGCTGTTAGCAGGGTCTCACACTCACAGACAAAGGCAAAAGGCAAACAGGTTTTTTCACACCCGGGTAGAGTCCTCTGTCAACTCCCATGTCATTCCTCCACAGGCAAAATAGTCAGATTCAAGTTTTTGGAGAACCAGGGAAAATGGGTGAAAATGGAAAAAAGTATTTACCGTCCGCCCATCAGCATCCATATTCGGCCTTCTTCACAGCACCCCCCCTGTGCTGGAGGATCACACTTTAACTGTTTTGTCATATTTCGTCTTTCCACGGGTGGGTGCGCTTGGCAAAGCTGTGTACCCAAACTCAAGCACTCTCACTCTGACTAAACGGATAAGGACATCCGGGTAAGACCTTAGTAACAAGACACATGTAATTAAAGTCAGATCGTGTCTTAGTACGCAGTGATATCATAAACCTGTGAATGTACGCATTGTTGGGGCAGAACCTCTGCTCTGTGCCGTTCCTATATGAGTTTGTTTTTAAAAGAAGGAAAACTCCAAGCAACCAGCATAAGGGTTAAACAATAATCTGCTTTAATGGTAAAATACAACACAATCACGAAGTAATCCGGATTACTCCGGCTCTGGTTCTTCCCACTGGGAGATAAACTAACTTGTCTTGTCAGCAGGAGGAAGAGAGAGCGAACCAAAGACAGAACAGGCTTACATACAAGAACAAAACAGGAGGAGCTGGGTCAGATGCTCCTCTTTTCAGGTCATCTCATTGGGAGATGCAAAACGATGGCGTGTCGTAGCGAATCAGCTACTGTCACACATTCTTGCATAGACTTTCACACACACCCATCCTGCAACATTCCAAAGACCTGAGCTGTGTCCAAAGAATATTCCCTCGCTCACGAAGATTATGAATACATCCAACTACAAAGGTTTCATTTCTCATATTTCCGACTTCTGGTTACACAGACTGCTATTATTAATAAAAAGTAATTAAACATACACATATATTATTCAAGATATGTAGACTTCCCTGAAACATGACATGCTGGAGATCTTAAGCAGAATGTCTCCTCCCCCACCTCCTGTCCTGCATAACTGCTCCCTGTCATACAGAGTAATAAAACATGTTTAAGCTAATTTCTCCACAATCTTTGTAGCAATTTAGTTCCCACACATGAAAGAATAAAACAGAGAAATCAATAAAACACAAGTACAGGTATCGTTTGAGCAGTAATCCCATCGAGCTGCTGCAATAGACACACTTCTTCCCCAAACATCTTTAACGCGCACACACACCTCTTTATCAATAACAGAAGTTAATTGTTCTTGTAGCTTAAGGGCTTCTGTGAACTTCCCTTCACCTCGGAGTCCGCTTTACTGGACTGAATACATGTATTGATAATCAGAAGGAATATTGTGTCTCTTAACTGTGTGACTCAATTCTCAAGGCCTCTTTATAGGGTCTGCAGGATATGCATCATTAACTACAAGAATGTAACTGCATTATATCTGGAAATGTCCCTTGGAGTTCCCCTGTTAATTTGCAAAGACCATTGATGATTAACAAAGACACTTATGGACCTCTCTATTCAATTCAATTCAATTCAAAAGCTTTATTTATCCAGGTAAAATCCCATTGAGATCAATGATCTTTTTTTCAAGGGAGACCTGAAAATATTCTATATCTGGAAACGGCAACAAGACTTTCTGCCATTCAAATTTAACACACTTGTTATATATCAGGTGATACAATCTTCAATTCCCCTTTTTGATCTTATTTCAAAAGATCAACTTAACCTGTTAAACCCCGAGCCTGTTTTTCAGGTTTCGGGCTGGAAAATGACATTCCCAGAACAAATGACTATAACTTCACTTCTAAAAGGTTTATATGAGTAATTGTTGTTGTCAAAGCAAGGTTACATCGGTGAGTTGGATGTAGAAGTGTCAGAATCAGTATAGATTTCAGATGGAACATAGCAAAAAAATGTAAATTCCTGTCTCTGCCTAAAGAAAACCCATTACTTATAGTGCAGACCAGCCTTGAAGGATGGGTGAGTAGCCTAGAAGCTTTAGGAATCCAAAGTATAACATATAATAAGTACCCTGTATCAAGATTGAGGTAAAACAAGTGACATTTGACCTTTTTAGAGAGGTTTATGTAAATAAAGTCCAGGCGGAATAAGCTTTTGGCACAATTATTGTATTACATTGAATCATCACTATAGGTATTCATTCCACCCAAACAAATAAAAAATAAAATAAAAATCAATTTCTTAAAAAAATGTTACAAATATTTTTGTGTGTGTGTAGGTGTGTGTGTGTGTGTGTGTGTGTGTGTGTGTGTGTGTGTGTGTGTGTGTGTGTGTGTGTGTGTGTGTGTAGTGTGTGTGTGTGTGTATTGTAAGTGTAGCTGTGTGGGTATGTAAGTGTAGCTGTGTGGGTATGTGTAACTGGGGCAGATTTATTTCAAACATTTTACCAACACACTATAGGCATGTAAAAACAAACATTTTACCAACGTACTATACAATAAAACCACACTCTAGGTTTGTAAAAACAACAAATATTTTACCAACACACTATACAATAAAATCATACTAGGTATATAAAAACAACAAGTATATTTTTTTTAAATAAACACTCGCAAAATGTTATACCTACCTGAACTTTATACCTACCTGAATGTTCCAGTATTTAGGTCGTGCCACTCCCTGAAACAGTTCCTTTTGACAGTGAAGCACAGAGGGACCTGGCACTTCCTGCAGTACACCGGTGTCTTCACCCTTTTGAGTCCAGCATCTAGGCACCTCCTGCAGTTCTTCCAGACCTTGGTGGCATCCTCCCCATAATACTCGGGCATGCATGTGAGTGGTGGAGGAGGGGGTGGTGGAGGTGCAGGGCCTTCAGCAGGGCCTTCAGCAAACTCCAACAATTCTGCAGCAAGCTGCTCCCTGAAAGTCTTCTGGGTGTGTGGCTTTGTCCTGCTGGGGTCACACCTCATCTAACAAATGTGGAAAAACAAAGAGATTAGATGAATTCACTGGCTTATACTTATAGGATAATATTGGACTATAAATGAATAATATTACACCAAATAAATAAGTAAACACATATATATATATATTTATTCACTGGCCATTCATTTAGAAAATGTAACTCCAAAAAGACAAGTAACACTATTTAGCATTTTGCCTAATCATTCCTGTAGCTTCTTGGCTAAGCTAGCACTGTGATGCAGTTTCACCAAACAAATAAGTAATATATAAAAACAGAGAGATTACATACCTGTTGTGGAAGTTCAACATCCGAGTCACTACTGTCCGGATCCAGGTCTGGCTGGAGGAGATCTTCATCATCCGACGAAGAGTCATCTGGTATGATCATAGCTATCGTCAGCTAGCATCTCTAGCACCTGCTCTGTGGTGAAGCTCTCCCTTCTGGCTGCGTAATGCGTAATGGAGCCGGAGCGGGCGTAGTTTATACTACGCAGGATCATATCTTTGGAACCCATTGGTCGATTTGGGTGATTGACACCTTTTCTGAACCGTTAGAGCCAATAGAATCGAGTGACAGTTAGTAAGTCCCGCTAAACACTTACGTCAAGTAGAGTGAGGTTTGCGTAAACAGCACGTGAGACAGCGTTAGCTCGGGACTGCGAAACTTTATACCTACTCTGCTGCCATGAATGTAATGATAGATTATCAGGAACAATTCTAAAGTGACTAAGAGACATTGGATTAACCTTAAACAGCGTTGTTATTCCCTTGAACAAGAGCTTTGATCACAAAACAGCAACGGTAAGACATAATTATTGTTATGGTTTTGAAAACTTTTTCTCCTCCCTCCTCACCTGTGTCTTGTTTGTGTGATTAGTCTTGTGTGTATTTAAGTTCTGGTTTTTCTGTCTGTCTTTGTTGGTTCGTCTTGTGTCATGACTAGTTCGTCGGTGAGTGTTCTGTTTTGTCTTTGTTTATCACCTAGCCTTGAAATAAAGGAATTTTCACTTTATTCTGCATCTGGGTCCTGCCTGCTTCACACATCGTAACATTACGAACCGACCATTATGGACCCAGCAGACTCAGCCCATTTGATGCTACAGGCGGAATGTCTTGGTAAATGTTTTATACGTGGAAAGGCGCCTCATCTAGACGGGGTAGAGAGGCTGCGTTGAAGGAGGCACGTCAGGAGGTTGCTCGAAAGCCCTGGCTCTGGAGCTTGTTGCCCGAGTGGCTTAGGGTTTTCTCACGTAGCCCTGAGTGCCAGTCTTCATGTTCTGACCCTTTCTTGGGGTCTGGTCTGGCGTTTGGAGGTCCACGAAGCCTCCAAAAGACTCCTAAGAGACACAAGGCCAGGGTTCCAGCCCCAGTTCCGGCTCCAGAACCGGCCTACAAGGCCATGGATCCATGCACCAGTACCAGCCATGCTTCCATTCTCCATTACCTGGCTTACACAGCCAGGGTCCAGGCCTCCGCTCCGCGCCCAGCAGCAATGGTTCCGACTCCAGAACCGGTCCCCACAGCCATGGTTCCGGCTCCAGAACCGGCCCATGCAGCCATGGTCCCTGCTACAGAACCGGCCCACACAGCCATGGTCCCAGCCCATGTCATGGCCCCAGCAGCCATGGCTCCGGCCCCAGCAGCCATGGTTCCGGCTTCAGTACCGGCCCCAGTAGCCATGGTCCCAACTCCAGTTTCGGGCTCCAGGACTGGCTCTCCGGCCGACGCCAGCCCCCCGTGTCCTGTCGGCGTACCGGCCGACTCCAACACCTCGTCTCCTGTTGGCTTTCCAGCCGACGCCAGCTCCCCGAGGCCTGTCGGCGTACCGGCCAACGCCAGCTCCCCGAGGCCTGTCGGCGTACCGGCCGACTCCAGCTCCTCGTCTCCTGTTGGCTCTCCAGCCGACGCCAGCTCCCCGTGTCCTGTCGGCGTACCAACCGACACAAGTCCCCTCTCAGGTCCCCTGTCGAGTTCCCTCTCGAGTTTCCTCTCCAGTCTCCTCTCCAGTCCCCTCTCCAGTCCCCTCTCGAGTTCCCTCTCGAGTCCCCTCTCGAGTTCCCTCTCGAGCTCCCTCTCGAGCTCCCTCTCGAGTCTCCTCTCCAGTCCCCTCTCCAGTCCCCTCTCCAGTCCCCTCTCCAGTCCCCTCTCGAGCTTCCTCTCCAGTCCCCTCTCGAGTCCCCTCTCGAGTCCCCTCTCGAGTCCCCTCTCGAGTTCCCTCTCGAGCTCCCTCTCGAGTCTCCTGTCGAGCTCCCTCTCGAGTCTCCTCTCGAGTTTCCTCTCGAGTCTCCTCTGGAGTTCCCTCTTGAGTCCCCTCTCGAGTCATCTCTCAAGTTTCCTCTCCAGTTCCCTCTCAAGTCTTCTCTCGAGTCTCCTTTCAAGACACCCCTCCAGTTCCCTCTTGAGTCCACTCTCAAGTCTTCTCTCCAGTTCCCTCTCAAGTTCCCTCTCGAGTCCCCTCTCGAGTTCCCTTTCAATTCATCTCTGGAATCTCCTCTCGAGTTACCTCTCGAGTCCCCTCTCAAGTCCCTGTTCAAGACACTTCTCAAGTTCCTTCTCCAGTCCCCTCTCGAGTCTCCTCTCGAGTCACCTCTCGAGTGCTCTCTCGAGTCCCCTCTCAAATCACCTCTTGAGTTACCTCTCAAGTTTCCTCTCGAGTTCCCTCTCAAGCCCTCTCTCGAGTTCCAACTCAAGTACCGTTGGAGGTTCCGCTGGGGGTCCTGCCAACCCTTTGTCCTGTCCCGTTGGAGGTACCGCCGTCTACTCTTCTGCCGGGGGTCCTGCCAGCTCCTTGTCCTGTCTCGTTGGAGGCCCCGTCGACTACTCTCCTGCCGGGGGTCCTGCCAACCCTATGTCCTGTCTCGTTGGAGGTCCCGTCGTCAACTCTCCTGCCGGGGGTCCTGCCGGTCCTGTGTCCTGTGCCGTTGGAGGCCCCGCCGACTGCTCTCCTGCCGGGGGTCCTGCCAACCCTGTGTCCTGTGCCGTTGGAGGCCCCGCCAACTACTCTTCTACCGGGGGTCCTGCCAACCCTGTGTCCTGTTTCGTTGGAGGCCTCGACATTACATGTCTCGCCGGGGGTCCTGCCAACTCCTTGTCCTCTTCCGTGGGGAATCTTGCCGACACCTGTCCCACCGGCTCTGGTTACTGTCCGGTCAACACCGGCTCCTGCCCGGTCCCCTGACTGCTCTGGTCTTCGCCCCTCCCCGAACTCTGCCTTGCCCCCGAGCCGTCCGCCCGAGAACCCCTTTTTGAACTCTGCCTTGCCCCCGGGCCGTCCGCCCGAATTCCCCTTTTTGAACTCTGCTTTGCCCCCGGGCCGTCCGCCCGAGATCCCTTCCTGGTCCTCTGCTTTGCCCCCGGGCCGTCCGCCCGAGATCCCTTCCTGGTCCTCTGCTGTGCCCCTGGGTTGTCAGCCCAGACCCGTCCTCCGGACCCCCTCCACCCACCCTGGTGGCCCTAGTTTTGTGTCCCTCCTCCGGACTCCCTCCACCCACCCTGCTTGAGGTTTTGCACTTTTTTGGGGGTTTTTTTTAGGACGTCTGGAATCCGTCCCTTGAGGGGGGGGTTCTGTCACGATCTGTCTTTATGGTGTCTTGTCTATATCTGTTTTTGGTTTTCTGTCTGTGTTGTGTTTTGTCTTGTTTAGATCTGTCTGTGGTTCCCTGTCGTTAGTTTCCCTGGTGTGTCTGATTACCCGATTGTGTTCACCTGTGGCCCCTGTGTTTTCTCCTCCCTCCTCACCTGTGTCTTGTTTGTGTGATTAGTCTTGTGTGTATTTAAGTTCTGGTTTTTCTGTCTGTCTTTGTCGGTTCGTCTTGTGTCATGAGTAGTTCATCGGTGAGTGTTCTGTTTTGTCTTTGTTTATCACCTAGCCTTGAAATAAAGGAATTTTCACTTTATTCTGCATTTGGGTCCTGCCTGCTTCACACATCGTAACAGATTCTTCTCGTTAATCTGGTATAACACATTAATAGGTTTTTAAATATTAAGATGCCCTGAGACACAGTGTTGTGAAAAAAAAACCCAGACCTTCGGGCTTAACAGGTTAAACAAGGCATTTGAAACATAACTACTGTCATTCTTTTCACTGTGTCTGTCCCCCAACATTGTATAAATCTATCAGAAACTGAGACCTAGAGTACTTGAAACCTTTGGGAACAGAACACAACTTTTTCTGGCAGTGAAGGAACTATCAGAGGGGTAACCTGAGTGCTAGAAAGCAGTCTCCTTGTGAATCATCAGGGTTCACCTCTGAGGGTTCCTCAGAGGAATACACCAACAAGGGCAGCTGATAGGGAGGGGGAGATGCGGCTTTCCCTTCACTGGTGGAACTGATCAGAGAGAAGTAGACTCCTCTGCTGCCTCAACAAGTCCCCCAGCCCGCTGATAGCCGCTTTCGAGTCGTCTGCTGTAGGGATGTCTTCAGGATCCTGCTCCTCCAGTCCACTGATGGCTGCTTCCGAGTCGACCTCCTCGCCGAGGGCCAAGTCCGTCCTGATGTCGTCCACGGTCCTAGCAGTTGGTTTCCCCGCCGCACACTGGCTCCCGTGGTACCAGCTGTCCCCCTTTCCTCCAAGGCAGACGGCCTGAGAGATCCGCTGGGTCACTCGGTCTGGGCCGGAGAGCCTGGGGTTGAGCCACTTTGGCCTGATGACCTTCAGCCAGACGAACTCCGCTGTGTCGGCCTCCTGGGTCCCCCTTTGGCGTCAGCAACCTGTGTGGAGAAATCTGATACCAATCCCTTAAGCCTACGCTCAGGGCTCCTGGGCCCTCAGCTGTTTGACCCACCACTGCGTAGGCCGCTTGGAGCCTGTTTGGTGGGGTGTCTTAAAACAACAGCCGTCTGTGAACAGGTTTTCTAAATTAATTGTAGACCTCCTATCTGCCAGTGCAGCTTCAGAATCTTAATACTTGGCCTGTGCCAACAAAACAAAACCCCAACATCTTTAGGTGAACTAAATAACATATTTCAATAGCTCTGAATTTCTGAAAAGCATCTGTGTTATTCTTAAATCAAATCCTTGAGATCGTATTTAAAATCTAAGTATAATATGAACTGCTAATGTTTCTGGTAAAGAAACAAACTAATGTTATGATTAAAATTCCAACAAACTGTCATCAAATGTCTTTCTATTACAAATGTAGATGAAATGTATATCCCCATAATGACCTAAACAATAAAGTCTATGGCTTTTACTTCTTTACCAGGCTAGTTACATGATGTTGTCTAAATTAAATTATGTGTCATTACATTACTATGATTTAGCTTAACTGTAATATGTTCTTTCTACATTTCGAACCTCAGTTACTTTAATACCTGTTGAAATATTACAAAATTATTTCATTATCACAGGTCAACTTCTTCAGTATTTCATTCTGAAATTACATCTCTCTGGTAGCCCCTTGGCCACTGATTCTGTATCTGTGTTACCTGCTATAACTCAATCAATATTAGAAACATGTCAACATTCACCAAACAGTATATTATCACCATATATGGAGCAGGTCAATTCTAAAACTGTCAATCAATGGTCAGATTGAACATCAGAGTTGGGGCAGCAGGTTCCCTTCAATCCCTAAATGAAAAATGTAGATTGTGAAGTTTACACTCCCCCTTTTTACACATGAACTCATGTGTAACAAAATCCTGTATGGGAAGAAAACCTTCAGGTAATAATTGATTATAAGAAAATACCAAACATCATTCACAAATGTACATCCATCATTTTCCACAGTAAACACTTCAGTGAAATTAAGTGTTTATCTCCATCTTTCAGTCCTAAAAGAAACAGAATCTTCATGTTTTAGTTTGAGCTTCACATTCTGCAAACCGCCACCTCCTGTGGGAGTGAAATATCATCAAGTAGATTAGAAACGGGTCACAAGTGCGGTTTTCCAATTCTGTGGAATTTTAGGAAACCTCTCATTTCCCACAGAGCCTCAGAATAATGTGTTAGTCCAAAAAACATGCTTGATTAGTCATTGTTTTAAATCATGCAGTTACACTGATCACATGCAGACATACACTCACATTCACACTCACACTGTCAGGTTGTAAAGTTAAGTTTGGTCAGGTACACCCCAGAGTCAGTCATTGACAGTGCTTTTCTCAAGTAACACTGTCGGTCAGGGTCAAAGGCCAGTTGGTCTCAGTCTTTTTGGCCATGTGTCGTGCTCTGCAGAGAATTTGATATTTCAGCATAGGCCAGTATCCTTTGTCTACAACAATCTGTCATATATGGAGTGCCATCATTTATTAATTCATGATTACAACTATAATTTTCAAGATATCTCTAACTTTTCATTGGGACAGCTGTTTCCCACATTTCCTGCAACTTGGTACACAACTCACTTCCTTATAGTACTACTACTGCCATTCATTTACACCTAATCATTAGTACACTGTCTAACAGATCTAATTCAGAAACGTGTGTACTTAACTATTATCTTGAGTCAAACCATTACTAGGATCTGTGTAGCTCTGCATTTCATAGGTCATTGTACTCATTTATCTTCAATTCTGGTCCACTTAAAAAACAATGTTAAACTCTTTAGCAGTGTGTGGAACCCTGGGTGTCCGAACATGCAACAATTACTCCCTACTTTATCAACGATTTAAAAACAGAAGTCATTTCGTATGTCCATCCGAAAGCCCTCCTATGGTGAAATCAATACTTTATAGATTGGAATTATATTTGGCTTGGCACCAGCTCTCCCTTTAACCTTATCCATACAAATAAAGATGTGTCCTATAGAGTGGTTCCTAAAACTATCCTTTTAATGGTGATCAATATTGTAACAAATGAGATCACTACTTTATTCACAGGTGAATAAAAATCTCTTGAAGAATAATTCGTTAACATGATGAAAAGATTGAAGATGGTTCTACTCTGTACTCCAAAACACCCACTACTTAAAGTGTAGTGAATTTTCCCATCATGTTTCCCCCTTTTTCCCTCCGTGTGTTTTAGGATGATTTTCTCACTTCACTTTAATAGTTTCCTCTTTACTGCTATTTTTAATTTACCAATTGATTAATTCATGGTTAATACATCTTCTTGCCTTTACGTATTTATCAAGTCAATTCAAGTTCTTTAAATGTGCGCTTATAATAAGTGTTTTTATGTGTAAACTCACTCATTCCCATTCTCCTTTTCTCCTCCCCTGGTTTTCTCAAGCCGTGACCCCGGCCTCCTCACTTCTAATAGATCATGCCAACTCCTCTGATTCTGTCTTCTCTTCAGTCCATCAGCTGTTGAATCCATCCGCTGTAACTCTTTTAGGCAGCCCTTGGCCCAGTCACATCTGCAGCCCCCATCATGCCACTGTTGTTGCACTGCTTTGCATTTCATCTCCTCCTTTACAGTTTCTTTGCTGTTTTTATGGAGGGCGGATTCTGCTCTCATGTCCCACACTTTGCTCTTGCCAATTATTGTGGCTCAGCTTGGAACTTCATGCCCTGTCTGAGGGGCTGATGAGAGTCTCTCCGTATGTCAGCATTCTGTTTGGTTCTGGATGCCACAGGTGGAGCTTGTTGTTGTTACAGCCCTGGTTCTCTGTCTGTTTGATGGAGAAGGAGGAGTCTCCTGTTGGGTTAGGTCTTTTGTCTGCTCGGAGGGTCGGGGTAATAGCCTTTCTAACTCAGAGGGGGAGTCCAGGTCTCGGGACGCATTACCTATAGGAAGTCTAGCACACTGAGGTTAAATAAATCCAACCCTTTCCACTCTGTCTCTTTCTAATCATACTATTTGTCTTAGTAGTTAACTGCCATCTAAACAACACAATTAATGTCTACTAATGATATTACAAAAACTCCCTCTAATAATCGTTTCATCCATTGTGACATATTTACCCAACATTACTGTTTCAGTAAACCATTGTGTCCTATAAATTGGAACACCTACATGTTTCCAGCATCACATATTCCACACACTATGAAAGAACATCTCCATACTTCCGCCAATATTTTAAATCCCACTGTCACTGAACAATAGTAAACCTGCAGAGCACACTAATCAGATCACAGTAATGACATTTGACTCAACTGTAGGCCTATGTCTACTTTCCATTATACTTACTACTTCTGGTGAACATTTATTTATATTATCTAAATTCCTTGTTCATGATATGCAAACAGTTTGAGTGTAAAAATGTGTCTCTCAATGTATTTACACTCTACGGATTCTTGAGTTCCCTCATCTCCTGGTGCTGTCGTTCCTAAAAATGTTAGCAGACACCAAACTCCAACTACAACATTTATAGATAAATTGATTTAGCAAAATGAACTCTTATGTAATTCAAAATGTGACAAAAGAACAATGATTTGCCTTTCACAAGATTGTGGTCTAACAGAATGACTCTTGACCTCATGGGGTCAAATAAATTGGATGCTGATCATCCTTGACATGTGGCCTGAAGAACAAAAGGACCTCTTAATCATTAACACAATGGACTCTCAGAGATGAGATCTAGCCATCAGGTGGCTGACCTTAAAATGAACTGTGACAAATAAACTACATGCGTGTGGGTACATTATAGTTTAGAAATATAACACAAAACAACACCTACATTAAAATAATAACAATTCAAATGAGCTTTGATGAAAAGCATGAAAAATAAAACAACTTAATCTACTCTCATTGTTCACACCATCACTGTGTATTGAATCAGTAGTTACCGGTTGTATCTTTACTCAACTATTTCACCATATGGTAATGCCAACTGGCTGGCTAACTAGCTTAGCAGTATAGCATTAACCTCATGACTGGGGGAAGGGGGGGGAACACTCAAACATGTAGATAAAAACCACACTGCTTGGAGACTGAGTTCAATAAAAAAATTAAACCACACGACCTTTAGTCTGGCTTCAATAAAAATGTAACCAGCCAAAGCCAGTTCATAACACTTAAGATGGACTTTTATTAATCCCTCGTGGGGAAATTGTTTCTCTGCATTTGACCCATCCTTGTGTTAGGAGCAGTGTGCTGCCATTTTGAACGGCGCCCGGGGAGCAGTGTGGGGAACGGTGCCTTGCTCAGAGACATCTCGGTAGCACTTGGTCTTGCCGGGACTTGAACTGGTGACCTTCCAGTTGCCAAGCCAAGTCCCTATCGACTTCGCCACCACCGCCCGAGCTGAGCCTAAATTTCCCAACATCTCCTCTCCTATCATTTTATCATAGTTCCTTGTCTCTCTCTGTCTCTCTCTGTACCCTGCAGCTGCCTGCTCCTGGCCACAAGCTTCTCTCATCAATCACCTCTGTGTTATCCAACAGTGTGAGATGACATGTAGCACACCTCGTTCATGCAGCACCTCTGTCATGCTTAACCATTTAACAGATTCCTTCTGACTGATAAACTTATAAAAATCTCCTGCTTATTACTTAGTACTCCTTCTTCACAAACTTAAAAACACAATTGTGGTGAATTGTTTGCGTTTTCCGTTTCCTATCTACTTTAAACAACCACCAACTTAGAGTCACTGTGGTATGATCAATACAACTCCTAAATAACATTACAATATATATTTCTTACAGTGAGTTTGTTATTTAATGCTTCACAAATCCTCCTCTTTCTATGTGGAATCTAGGTGGAATCCCCTATTATATTGAATTGTTATAGACATTTATCTTTCTATAGGTACGTCATAAACTCAGTGAACCACTTTTCTCTTTACGTTCCTGTATTTAATATAAGCTGCCCCTTATCAAGCCTGGAGCCCTTTACAATATAATTAAGTACAATTCTTAGTTAAATGACAAATACCATGAAATTCACAATGCAATGCAACAGTAACAATCAGTTCTCAAAGACTATGTTTAAATAGCAACAAATCATTTTTTCTTATTTATTTCAATATATCTACTAAATCAAATCACACATTGATCTGTTAATGTTCAATGTTATTCACTCCAACTTCAGATCACTCGTTGATCTTTCACTCCTTGTTTTAAATTCAATGCTCAGCAGCCTTCGTCCAGGCATTAGAGGGAAAGAACAAGCAGACACTCTCCGGGCTGCTGCTCAGCAATTAGAGCAGACATGGGGAGAAGGGGGGCTTTCTTGAAACTATGGTATCCTTCCATTATGACTTCGTATTTCTCTATCTGACTAAGGTTGATTTATGTTCACTAATTCTATTATATATATATTCACAGCTAGTTATATTCCCCGTACAGTCTATCCGGCCGTTATAGTGCGATGTGTATTTCCTTTATCGTCACGTTTAGCCTTTAGACATTTAACCCAACAGAACAAGAGACAGTGAGATCTGATCATTCCAAATGGCTTTTTGAAGGTCCCGTTTCTCCTCTTGGATTTTTACATATAACGCACCTCCAGCTCCTATGAGCCTTGGATTTGTTATTCAGATTAGTCATGAATAGAGACTCTTATACTCTACTTGACTTCCCCAGGAAGTATACCCTGTTGGAGACTTGTTACCTCCACTCAGGCGCAGGGACTCTTATACCCTTCCAGCTGTCAGAGACTCAATACCCTACGCTGAAATACTTCGCTGCTTCACTTCACGAAAGGGCTGCGAAGGAGTTTCCACACACTGCATTTCACTCCGTCTCTCATCATGAGGCGCGTACACGCCCAGGGGATGAGAGGTGTGTGTATGCTGTCCACACGAAGCGTTATAATGGTGCTCGTGGATTTATTATAACCGTGTGTAGGAGGCATATCTGGGACAGAGGAATACCGCGAGCTCTGCAGTTTATAAACCAATAGGTTAAAACAGCAGGCTTCTGCAGCGAATGAACCACCTCTGGGGTGTCCGCCTGTTGGAAGAGACCCAAGGGGATCACCACGTGACCAGCTGACGCCAACACCGAGCAGCTGCGTCATGGAGAGGGCTGTGTGGGTTGTGACTTGTCGGAGGAGAGCTGGCAGTTTCTCCACTCGCTACCACGAGAGCCGCGCTCTGCTGGTTGAGTTTAATTCAACTCCAGATAAACGTTTGTCTGAGAGGGAAGAGGACAGCTCTTCTTCCAATTTATTAAGAAACCCAGGCTTTGAGAGATGCGATACGAGATGTACCGTCTGTAAAGCGACTTCCTCCCTGGAGCGAGCCAGCAAATAGCAGGTCGTCCAGAGGAAACCACACTCTCATCCCTCCTCTGTGTAGCGGCTCCAGCCTTCTCTACACAAAAATGGGAGGAGCCAGGAAATATCCGAACGGCAGACGATTGTCTGGTCTGATATTCCCTGAAATGAGGAAACGCAGGAATTTGATGTGTTTTGGGATGATGGGTATACGTGGAAGTATGCATCCTTCAGGTGGAAGTGAACCAGTCGTCCTGGTGAACACATTCCAGCACCTGTTTGATCGTCAGCATGTGGAATATGACAGATCGAGGATGTCTCATTGCCCCAGTCTTTTTCGGGATTAGAAAAACAACGGGAGTGAAAACCCCTGATTTTCCTCCCTTTGAGGAACCCTGGAAATATCCTCTTTCAACAGGAGTTCCAGCAGCGCTGAATGGAGCGCAAGACACTGTTCCGGGGATGACAGGAGTGTTTCTTGTATCCCATGGAACTGCGGGTGGAGAGGCTTCTCTGAGATATGCTGTAATGGTCGTCATGGTGATGAGCCACGCCCTCGCCGCTCGCGCTTCTTGAGGCGAAAGGGCTGCGAGGGAATCTCCACACGCTGCATTTCACTCTCACTCTCATCATGAGGCGTGTACACGCCCAGGGGATGAGTAGTGGTGTGTGCAGTGCTGTCCACATGAGGCGTTATAACGGTGCTCGTGGATTTATAATGACCGTGTGTAAGAGGCATATCTGGGACAGAGGAATGCCGCGAGCTCTGCAGTTTATAAACCAATAGGTTAAAACAGCGGGCTTCTGCAGTGAATGAACCACCTCTGGAGACTCCACCTGTGGTGGAGACCCAGGGGGATCCCCACGTGACCAGCTGACGCCAACGCCGGGCAGCTGCGTCACGGAGAGGGCTGTGTGGGTTTGTGACATGCCGGAGGAGAGCTGTCAGTTTCTCCACTCGCTGCCGCGAGAGTCGCGCTCTGCTGGTTGAGTTTAATTCCACTATCAGATAAATGATTGTCTGAGAGGGAAGAGGACAGCTCTTCTTCCAATTTATTATGAAACCCAGGCTTTGACAGATGCGATACGAATGTATGGAATGGAACCAGGAAATATCCAAACGCTATTTCCTGTGTTTCGGGATGATAGGTACTTGGAAGTATGCATTCCTGCGCTGCCCGTGAGGCAACCCAAGGTGTGCTTGGACCGAAAGGGCTGCGTTGGAGCCTCCACACGCTGCGTCTCACTCCGGCTCTCATCATAAGGCGCGTACGCGCTCAGGGGATGGATGGAGGTGTGTGCAATGCTGTCCACACGAGGCGTTATAATGGCGCTCATGGGTTATTATGACCGTGTGTAGGAGGCGTATCTCGGACAGAGGAATGCCGCAAGCTCTGCAGGTTATTAACCGCCGATTTCTCCTCTGAGACGGCGAGGCTGTGAGTCGGTGTGTGTGTGTGTTTCGGGCTGGGTGTTGCTGTGTTGGGGGGGGGGCATGAGCTCCATCAAGCCGTGTAGGACAGAGAGTGAATACACATACTATACAGAGATGCTGTATGAGAAACCAATGTGAGTTTGGAACATTGAACAATGTAAATCTATTCTAGTAGACCACAACAATGGAATTATGATCAGTAGAAATGGCCATGACTTTAAAGTCTTTCATGTTTGTAAAGCACTTGTGTTGAAAGGAGCTCTATAAATAAACTTGCCTTGCCTTAGCTAGGGCTGCAAACTGTATATGAATGTAATATAATATTGTGCCTTATCGTTGCTGATGTGTTTTCCCTCCTCAGGTTTGCAGACTTCGTGGAGGGCTCTCCTCACCTGGTGTCCAACGAGGTGTCGGTGCACGCGCAGGAGTACGGCTTCGGAGGGTCCTTCTTCGAGGAGGAGTTCTTCGACACGGACGACGAGGAAGACGACGACATGAAACCTCAGAAGATCCCGGAGTGAGACGACGTGGAGAATAAAGAGACGATTTAAGTATTGCCTTTCAGGACAAACGATGAGGAGAGCCGCTCTGCGCGAGCTAACGTCCGGAGAGAGGAGGACACGGATCGTGGTCTCCAGAGAAATGACAGGAAGTGGTGATGTCTAAAGACGAAGTGATGGAGCTTCAAAGGATGCAAACAAACTCTTTGTTTAGGGAGAATCTGACGGTACTCGGGAGCGCTTTCTTTTGGAGGTCAAAGCTAATGTTTTACTGTGTGATGGCAGCGTGTACGGGCCAGAGAATGCAAACACTTGAGGAAATAAAAAGTGGGTTTCTTTCTGATTAAACTAGATTTGTCTTTTATCTCAATGGGAATACATTCTGCTCTGTTTTCCTGATTTCCTAGAAGTCCCACCTCGTTACTTCTGCCAGGGTTTCAGCCCTGATCGTTGCAGACGCATCTCTTTAAGTCTCTGAATCATCAGGATCTCGTGGTCACAGATCAGAGCATGTCTGTGTTGTATTGAGACTCAAGTGTCTCCCAATATCTACCAAAACAAGGGGTTGAATGTAAAGCTTCTTTGCATGAAACGTACCCTTCAACTGAGGCTGAATACGTGCCTTCGTTCATTTATAAATAAGAAGTCTTGCGATTAATAATCCGCCATCAGTTTTGCAATTCTGCTTTATTTGTTTCATTGAACATTTGACCCTAAAACCAATAATACAGTCGCTTTTTCAACTCTGAAAGTCCCAGATTATAAATATATACGAGTCTTTCTTTAAGTATTTATCACGCATTATTACTACAGCGGTGTTTAGTGCAGCCCTGCCGATGTTTCCCGTTCATTCAGAAAAACAAACAGTATTAATTTCCACGATTTCTCCAAAGGTTGAGGTGAAATAATCTCTGTTTCTTAAATAAATGCTTGACGCTGTTTGTGTTGTCTTTAGCCCAGGAGAGGTGTTTACGTTCTGTGTGTCTGACCTTTGTTTGTGTTTCACTGTTTTCAATTGAATGGACATAAACACAGGAAGTGTCCCCAAAGTATTTTGAATAAAAAAATATGAATTGAGCCCCGACGTGTTTCCATTAGCATCATTGTGAGGTAATGAAAGATAAGGAAAGTCCACGAGGCTTTGGGTAATCACGCATGTCTCACTTGAAGCCATGAAGCTGTTATTTAAGTGGCTGCAGAGGAGATTTCTGAAGTGCTGGAAAGTGATTTACTCTCTGCTCCGTCTGTATCCGTGTAACACGAGGCAATCGGATGGGAACATTATGCATAGACAGAAAATGCACAGTTACAACGTCTCAGGAGCTGCACATATTCATCGTCTTGACCATCAGATCAATTCAGATCCTTCACTTGATCATTGAAGGGTCTCCATAGGGTCTCAAACTCAGGCTGTCTAGCTCTTAATATATAGGATATCTCGACCAATGGGAGGCCTGACAGCATCCGTGGCAGCCAATGAGTGATGAGTGACTTTTCCCAAAACAATGCCATCCAGGTGTTGGCGTGGAGCGAGCTGAGAACTCTCTATAATCATATAACAGATCTTTGGATCCAGGGAAACCTGCTTTGAAATTATATTCTCTATTCTCCTTCGAGCCTGAATGAAAATTCCCCTATTTTTGGCTGTTTTCCACCAGATTGAGACTTGAGTTTCTTGGTGTTTTTCACAACAACAAAATGCTCAAATTCAAAGTATTCTTGCTCATCATTGGCGAGTTACACACTGTGAAGAATACATAATAAATGTAAAAAATGCATCAAAGTCAATGTTGGTTCCAATTTTACACATAACAAATACTATATTGTTTATTCATAATAATGTTGTCCTCTTAGGTATAGCTTTTTTAATGTTTTTTAAGAAATACAAATAAAATATATTCAAACGGTTTGGGGATGTTCTGATTCTGCAGACCCTCTCTCCTCGCACTATTTTAACTATTCTATCTGTGTTATTGTGTTGCTCTGTTGGAGGAGCCTGAGACCTCAGATTCTCAGTGATATATCTACACTGTAGCTATGTTCAAATGACAATAGAAGCCTTGAACCTTGAATCTCACCCCGTGGCATTTCCCCTTGCACTGCGCCCCCTCTTGTGGCGGAAATGAGTATTACACGTGAAGCTTATTGTAATACTTAATTCATAATGAAACAAACTAGACTTGATAGCAACATGCTAACTGGAAGAGCAGCAGGGCACTATAGCAATGCTAACAGCTACATTATCACTGGGCAGTTAAACACCAGTGGTTTGAATATAAAGCCAGAACAGTATTCCCAATATCAATCAAACATAATGAAGATATTACTTAATGCTTAAGACTTACACAACAACATTTAAACAATCCAGCTGGACCATTGCATCCTCTCAGACTGCATCGGGCACTGACATTGGCACCCTATGACCATCAGATCTGACGACGCTGATTGGCTGAAATTATGTTTCGTCGGCATAGTTTACAAATAGCAACAGTCAGCACTGTGTTGGCTGCTGCTGCTCTGGTTGAGGGCTCCTTTCTTAGCGCCCAGACGAGAGAGGGTAACGCGGCCAGGCAGGAAACATGTGACTTATCAGTAACTTTAGACATCGTAACACAATTTTAAACAAGATTTTATTATTTAAATAACATTTTAAATTTTATTTGTAATGACAATCAAACATGTGGGAAGAGGGGGGGCGGCGCCCCGAGTGCCCCTATGGGCCGACCGCCACTGCAAAACAGTATTCCCAATATCAATCAGACATCATGAAGATATTACTTAATGCTTAAGACCAACAACATTTAAACAATCCAGCTGGACCATTTTATCCCTGATATTGAACATTATTCTGTATACCAAATATAACCTGTATTCATTTCACTTACCTGTTGTGAAAATCACCTGAACAAGCAAACATGGCAGATCATCTGCAGGTGGAAGAATCGGGAAAAGACGTTACGTGATGACGTCAGACGCAAGGAAACCACATCGATGCACTTTCACTGATACAAGAAGTCAACAAACTATAGATACAATCCACAACATTACACCAAAGCAGAAAACTGAATCACAAATATCAAGTAGACTTTTAGATTGTATTACTTCAGTTTATTGTTGCATTGGAAATGGATTTAGTGGAGTATAAATACCAACAAACAAAAGTACACTTACCTCATAATGTACTCAGGTATTTGAGTGAAAATACTGAGTGACATTCCGCCACTGATACGTCATCCCGTTGACCCAGCCTGAGCGCGGGGCAGCGGACAGGAGGATGGGGTGCAGAGATATCTGATAATAAGAAAATAAACAAGAACACGAGAGGCTGGTTTGCTCGTTCTTTTAATCCGTCTTCATGGCTCTAACAGCGGACTCCCTCTGCCGCTCGGCCCGCTGATGTCACTCCAAGCCTTAACTCTCCCATACACACCCAAACACTCCAGAGACGTGTTCTGTGTATATCTGGACCTGTGATATATTGATGAAAAACAGTATAATAGGGGACCTTTAAGTGAGGTTTTGAATGCAGGATGTTTACTGGGTGATTTTCACACTGTGGTATTAATATGTTTATTTAAATAACTTTGTTGAGCTTCTTTTTAGCTCTATTTCAATCTCACTGAACAAAGTCCCTGTATGTGAACTGGTTCAGCTGATAAGGCTGGTTATGAATCAAGAGGAGCAGCTGCAGACAGGAAGGGGATTTGAAAGTGAAAGTATAAAGTCAGACTTGTCAGAGTGCCAGACGCCATTTTACAGCTCGAGGAGCAGGAGGAGAACAGGGTGAGTGTTAACACCAGGATCTGCTTTCTAACACATTATTCACTCTGTTTTACTGGATGTCAGAACATCAGCGTCCTCGAGTCCAGAGAGACTTCTACAAGTGGTGTGAACTGGTTTTATGTCCTGTTTTCTGACTCTTCAAAGCAACATAACATGCGACAGCCCAGCGCAGTCAAAATGGGGAGCGGCCTGTCGGAAGTCTGACTGATTCGATGTATTTGAACCAAGTGTTAAACTTTCCTGTCGGCTCCCAGACCGTAGTGGAGGAAGCAGGGGTGACTCTCTGCAGTCTTCCAGGGCCGAAGCAACACACTGCGGGTTCAATAACCCACTTTTCAATAAGGCAGACCGGCGAGCTCTTCTTTGGGAGGCCGTTGCATTTATTAAGGTCTTTGTTACAGATCTAACTTTGAAGACACTCGACAGACCTTTGCTGCTGCTTCGTTCACTTCAAAAACACACATACCACCGCTCGCTCACTCTCCCTCGCTCTACCATGCGCACACACATGCACTCCCTCTCTCTCTCTCTCTCTCTCTCTCTCTCTCTCTCTCTCTTAAAGGGATAGCTGCCTGACTCTGCATGATCCTAATATCATAACACAAGTGTATTATTATGATGGTTATGATTGAAACAAATGTGTTATTATAGTGTGTGTGTGTGTGTGTCTCCAGTGTTCATGGTTTATCTCTCAGACTGGAGAAGATGAGTGGTTTAAAAGATGAGGAAGAGGACACATCTTCAGTCTCCAGCTGTCTGTCTCTGAAGAGTGACTGGTCTAAAGAGTGGAATCCTCCATACTTCAGTAATGAACCTGGACCCTCGGACACAAAGTAAGAGTTTCTGCTGTAACCCTGAAGAGGATCCAGTTTTTATGTTATCTGATAATCTAACCTGTTCTTTAATGATCGCAGCAAAGAAACGTAGTAACAGTACAGTAACAAAGTTTAAACTCTTGATCCCTGGCGTCATCAGCGATAGTAAATAATCTACATACAGACAGAAGTCAAAATGTGCTCTCTGAATGAACTAATGATGTTTAAAACATGTGTTGTTTCCACAGACAGAGAGCAGAGTCTCCAGTCCCCAGCTGTCTGTCTCTGAAGAGTGACCGGTCTAAAGATCCACCTCTATACTTCAGGAATGAACCTGGACCCTCGGACACAAAGTAAGAGTTCCTGCTGTAACCTGAAGAGGATCCAGTTTGTATGTTATCTGATCATTTGTGAGCAACAGACTATTGTTCTTCACATCTTTATCCTTCTACTTATTTCAACCGATGTTTGCCGTTTAACTCCTTCAGCATACTTTCAGCTACAGAAACCATTCAAATATTAAAATGTTCAGCTCCTCAGGACATAACTGCTATGACTGTTCTTGTTTTGGACATTTATACTTTTTATAATATTCAGCTTTTTAAACTTTGAGTTTTACAATGTAACCCAATGGGAGGAACCTTCAAATCCTCTTTTAGCTACACCGTGTTCTAAATGCTACTCGCATACTTTCAGCTAGAGACTTCATTCCAACTTTAAAACGGTCACAAGGCATTCAGCTGTTAAACTTGCATTCAGCTTTTTGATATCATTTACACTTTTTGAAATATTAAACTTGGCTTGGAGCTTGAAAGTGAGGTGCTGCAGACTGTTCTCTGGGAACAGTTAATGACACTCTCCTCCTATTTAAAACGGTTTCCCCGACATTGAGAACACTTTCCCCCAGGTTTGCTGCACCTTTACTCCCTTAGAAAGTCAGGTGCTGCAGCCTGTTCTCTGGGTACTCTCTGTCCCTATTTAAAACAGTTCCTCCGACTTCTAGAAGGCTTTCCCCCATCTTTTCTTGGTTTACAAAGTCAGGTGCTGCAGCTTGCTTCTCACTACAAATGATTTATAATCATTATATTTGCATTCAAGTGATTTATTTTAGGCGTTATCAGGCGTTGTTAACACTTTTTTCCATGAAAATGATTTTAAATTACTATCATGGAGCTATATAAATCCATCCCCGGGTAATCCGGAGCACATTCGCACCTTTTACTATTTAAATGTATTTGTATGATATATTTTTGGCCTATAAAAGTGAAATTTCTGGGTGATTTTGTCAGTTTGTGGAGCTTAGCTCAAACATTCTGGAGGTTCCAGGCCAGATATGTGTGCTCACAGACGGCCTGCCAGGCTCACCCATCCGTGGATAGAAGACAAAAGTGAAAAAAGGTTAACTAGATTTTTAAATAATAAAAAAATAAATAATCTTTTTTTGGAAAAAAATGACTAGGTGCCCACCGCAGAAGCGACCAGACGTTTCCCGCTTCGGCCCCTTTTTCCAGTGGGCTTCAGTTCCCCTTCTCTGAAAAATTGTATTCATCCATTTCACAAAATGAGAAACCCGGTTTTTGAGGGCTGTCTGAAAACACGGAGGTGATGTGTCCGCTCACCAAGCACTTTGGGTGGGCCTTATTTTGTGCCACAAAGACCCCCCAGCCTGGTTCTCATAAAAGTTGACTTAGGCAAATGTGCCTCTAGAGCAGGGGTGCCCAACCAGTCGAAGTGCACATGTCAGGGAGACAAGCTGGAGGTCCAGAGTCTGTCCTTTGAGGGTCTTGGAGCGGACAAACAGAGGTGTATTTAAGCACACAGTCAAGCTTTCATGTTTCTCTCCAGTGTTTTTATTTAATACATTTCTATACACCAATAAATATAATAAAACACTTTGAGCTTACAGCACCGGGTATTCCCAGGCGGTCTCCCATCCAAGTACTGACCCGGCCCGACCCTGCTCAGCTTCCGAGATCGAGTAACCCTAACTCCTAAAAGTATAGGGGAAACATTACAAAACATCACACAATCAACATATTTCAAAAGGAAATCTTAGCTTTCCATCATTAACTTCAATCAATGAGCAACCTTCCACAACATCCTCCACGCAAACCTCCTTTTCCTGGAATAACGGTCCAATGTCTCTTTTTATCGTCCTTTCCATTTTGTCCCATACTTCTTCCATCCTCCCCTCATAATGTGACATATTTCTTCTTCATTTAACTGCATGTCTTGCATGACTTAAACAAACATTCAGGAGACCAACACTGCACTCACTCCCCATTCACACCAAACAGCCAGAGCTCCATCAACCTTTCATTCCAACATCTGCCTATCATTTCTTTTATTCTGACAGAAAACACCCTTAATTTACTGCATTCAACGAATTCATGCATACAATTCTCCACTCCCACCCATCACATTCTTTCTTCACCTCACTATCAAACATACTTATCACTAAATGATTGAAGATCCTGTTGGGCCTGGACAGGAAATCAAATTGCTCACACTCCACACGATTACCTTTCACTCTCAAGTTCATCCAGATCTTTTTCACATCTATCCCATTCACCACTTTTTCCCATACTTTCTGCCGGTCTTCTCACATTCTCTTTTCTCTAGATTTTATTTATCCTTTTGGTATTTATATCCCCCAGTTTGATCATTGTTTCATCCTCACCCACATATAATTCAACATCACTTTCCCCACTTCCCACATTCTCACGCTCAATCATTCTTCTCCATTCCCCTGGCGTTCCTTCCTTACTGTCTAATATATTCTCTGCTGTCCCTAACCCCATTAATCAATCCCTCCCTCTATCCTCATCCACTATCACCTGTGCCCTCATGAAACCCGGAGCATACTCATACACTAAATCCCTCACAACTCTGAACCCCGCCCTCCACATTGGCAAACTGAAGATGACCTTTTGTTCCTTCACAATCCTTTGATTCAGGAAGATGGGTTGCTTCCACACTTGTTTTGCGCTCACACATTCATATCTCACATTCGACAACATGCACTCACCACTTCCCTCTGAAACTCACTCATCCCCCCTTTCTTAAAGCTCATACAAATACCACTATCCCCACACCCCCCACACTTATTTAACACATCCCTCAAAAGCACCTTCCATATATGGTCATCCCTTTTATTTAAATACTTCATCATCATTTTAACTCTTATTGCTTTTAGTTTCCTTTCTAAATGTATTCACTGTAATCCTCCATCCTTGTATTCTCCAAAACCTCCCTAGCAACCCTTACCCCTCTCCCTTCCCAAATAAAGTCACTCACCAATTTATTAATTTATTTTATTATCCTTTCTGGAACATCCAAAGCATGTATTACATAAACTAACTTACTCTTAATTAACCCATTGACAACAATGACCTTTCCCCTTAAATTCAGTTTCCTTCTTTTCCAAAATCTCAATGTCTTTTTAACACCATATACTTTCAAACTGAACATCCCTACCCTGTCCATCTTGTATTCTAAGTTAACCCCTAGCACTCTAAAGTACTCTTTGTTTTCCTTCAGACCTATTTCTACCCTCCCCACACTTTCCTTCCCTAAGACCACGCATTCTGATTTCTCTATATTTACCCTCGCCCCTGAAGCCCTACTATATATATCCACACTATCAAACACTCCTTTCATGCTCCCCATATCCTTAACTGTTATCGTGGTGTCATCAGCATACTGATACACCAACCTTTCCTTCCCCCGGTAACTCCACTCCCTTCACATCCTCATTCTGCTGCAGCAGGCCCGCGTGTGGCTCCGCTGACAACGCATACAGCATCGCCGAGAGAGGGCATCCTTGCAGGACTGACCTCTCTAGCCTAAACACATTAGTTAAAATCCCATTCACCTTTACACAACTACCTGCTCTACCATAAACTCTCCTGATCCATCCCACTAGCTTCCTCCCATGCCCCGCCTTCTCCAACACCTTAAACAAATACCCATGATTCACCCTAAAGCTTTATTCAAATCTAAACTAACAACCACCCCACCTTTACCCCCCTTCATATAACTTATCACATGCCTTATTGTGTCACTAATATCCCTGCCCGGTATGCTATAGAGAGGCGAAGTCCCTCCCCTTCCGGTGGGACTCATGGGACCTTATTTCGGAAAAAGTTTCTATTGAAGTCAACGGAGAGAGAAAGATTATCTTTCGATCCCGTTTGAATTGTGCCATGAATTACACATATGATGTTTGTCAATCTTAAATAATAATTTCCATGTAAAAAAAGTCACAGTTTGTCATAAAACTGTTGAAATATAAGACTATGAAAAATACGCAACTAGAAAGACTACAAACTCCCAGAGTCCCGGTCCCGCATGCTGGCTCTCAGGAACAGACTAACTCCCCTTGTGTGTGTGCACAGCTCTCAACGTGCCCAGACTTGGAGTGATTTTCACCTCTTTTAATACTTTCCGACTCATTCTGAGAGAAAGAAGTGAAATGTTTCAACGTGACGGCCGTCTGGGTGTGTGGTGCGAGACGGGAGATGTAGTTCATTGAGCGGTTTCACACAAGCAAAAGTGTTACTTCACAGTTTTACGACACATTTAAAAAATGTTGACTTGTAAAATTATCTTTTAAATTGACAAACATCATATGTGTAATTTGTGGCACAATTCAAACGGGATCGAAAGATAATAATAATAATCCTTATATTTATTATTGCGCTTTATCAATGACTCTCTCTCTCTCTCTCTCTCTCTCTCTCTCTCTTAAAGGGATAGCTGCCTGACTCTGCATGATCCTAATATCATAACACAAGTGTATTATTATGATGGTTATTATTGAAACAAGTGTGTTATTATAGTGTGTGTGTGTGTGTGTGTCTCCAATGTTCATGGTTTATCTCTCAGACTGGAGAAGATGAGTGGTTTAAAAGATGAGGAAGAGGACACATCTTCAGTCCCCAGCTGTCTGTCTCTGAAGAGTGACTGGTCTAAAGATAGACCTCCAGACTTCAGTAATGAACCTGGACCCTCGGACACAAAGTAAGAGTTTCTGCTGTAACGCTGAAGAGGATCCAGTTGTTATGTTATCTGATAATCTAACCTGTTCTTTAATGATCGCAGTAAAGAAACGTAGTAACAGTACAGTAACAAAGTTTAAACTCTTGATCCCTGGCGTCATCAGCGATAGTAAATAATCTACATACAGACAGAAGTCAAAATGTGCTCTCTGAATGAACTAATGATGTTTAAAACATGTGTTGTTTCCACAGACAGAGAGCAGAGTCTCCAGTCCCCAGCTGTCTGTCTCTGAAGAGTGACTGGTCTAAAGATCCACCTCTATACTTCAGGAATGAACCTGGACCCTCGGACACAAAGTAAGAGTTCCTGCTGTAACCTGAAGAGGATCCAGTTTGTATGTTATCTGATAATTAGTGTGAACGCTGAGCAACAGACTATTGTTCTTCACATCTTTATCCTTCTACTTATTTCAACCGATGTTTGCCGTTTAACTCCTTCAGCATACTTTCAGCTACAGAAACCATTCAAATATTAAAATGTTCAGCTCCTTCAGGACATAACTGCTATGACTGTTCTTGTTTTGGACATTTATACTTTTTATAATATTCAGCTTTTTAAACTTTGAGTTTTACAATGTAACCCAATGGGAGGAACCTTCAAATCCTCTTTTAGCTACACCGTGTTCTAAATGCTACTCGCATACTTTCAGCTAGAGACTTCATTCCAACTTTAAAACGGTCACAAGGCATTCAGCTGTTAAACTTGCATTCAGCTTTTTGATATCATTTACACTTTTTGAAATATTAAACTTGGCTTGGAGCTTGAAAGTGAGGTGCTGCAGACTGTTCTCTGGGAACAGTTAATGACACTCTCCTCCTATTTAAAACAGTTTCCCCGACATTGAGAACACTTTCCCCCAGGTTTGCTGCACCTTTACTCCCTTAGAAAGTCAGGTGCTGCAGCCTGTTCTCTGGGTACTCTCTGTCCCTATTTAAAACAGTTCCTCCGACTTCTAGAAGGCTTTCCCCCATCTTTTCTTGGTTTACAAAGTCAGGTGCTGCAGCTTGCTTCTCACTACAAATGATTTATAATCATTGTATTTGCATTCAAGTGATTTATTTTAGGCGTTATCAGGCGTTGTTAACACTTTTTTCCATGAAAATGATTTTAAATTACTATCATGGAGCTATATAAATCCATCCCCGGGTAATCCGGAGCACATTCGCACCTTTTACTATTTAAATGTATTTGTATGATGTATTTTTGGCCTATAAAAGTGAAATTTCTGGGTGATTTTGTCAGTTTGTGGAGCTTAGCTCAAACATTCTGGAGGTTCCAGGCCAGATATGTGTGCTCACAGACGGCCTGCCAGGCTCACCCATCCGTGGATAGAAGACAAAAGTGAAAAAAGGTTAACTAGATTTTTAAATAATACAAAAATAAATAATTTTTTTTTGGAAAAAATGACTAAGTGCCCACCGCAGAAGCGACCAGACGTTTCCCGCTTCGGCCCCTTTTTCCAGTGGGCTTCAGTTCCCCTTCTCTGAAAAATTGTATTCATCCATTTCACAAAATGAGAAACCCGGTTTTTGAGGGCTGTCTGAAAACACGGAGGTGATGTGTCCGCTCACCAAGCACTTTGGGTGGGCCTTATTTTGTGCCACAAAGACCCCCCAGCCTGGTTCTCATAAAAGTTGACTTAGGCAAATGTGCCTCTAGAGCAGGGGTGCCCAACCAGTCGAAGTGCACATGTCAGGGAGACAAGCTGGAGGTCCAGAGTCTGTCCTTTGAGGGTCTTGGAGCGGACAAACAGAGGTGTATTTAAGCACACAGTCAAGCTTTCATGTTTCTCTCCAGTGTTTTTATTTAATACATTTCTATACACCAATAAATATAATAAAACACTTTGAGCTTACAGCACCGGGTATTCCCAGGCGGTCTCCCATCCAAGTACTGACCCGGCCCGACCCTGCTCAGCTTCCGAGATCGAGTAACCCTAACTCCTAAAAGTATAGTGGAAACATTACAAAACATCACACAATCAACATATTTCAAAAGGAAATCTTAGCTTTCCATCATTAACTTCAATCAATGAGCAACCTTCCACAACATCCTCCACGCAAACCTCCTTTTCCTGGAATAACGGTCCAATGTCTCTTTTTATCGTCCTTTCCATTTTGTCCCATACTTCTTCCATCCTCCCCTCATAATGTGACATATTTCTTCTTCATTTAACTGCATGTCTTGCATGACTTAAACAAACATTCAGGAGACCAACATTGCACTCACTCATTTCATTCCAACATCTGCCTATCATTTCTTTTATTCTGACAGAAAACACCCTTAATTTACTGCATTCAACGAATTCATGCATACAATTCTCCACTCCCACCCATCACATTCTTTCTTCACCTCACTATCAAACATACTTATCACTAAATGATTGAAGATCCTGTTGGGCCTGGACAGGAAATCAAATTGCTCACACTCCACACGATTACCTTTCACTCTCAAGTTCATCCAGATCTTTTTCACATCTATCCCATTCACCACTTTTTCCCATACTTTCTGTCGGTCTTCTCACATTCTCTTTTCTCTAGATTTTATTTATCCTTTTGGTATTTATATCCCCCAGTTTGATCATTGTTTCATCCTCACCCACATATAATTCAACATCACTTTCCCCACTTCCCACATTCTCACGCTCAATCATTCTTCTCCATTCCCCTGGCGTTCCTTCCTTACTGTCTAATATATTCTCTGCTGTCCCTAACCCCATTAATCAATCCCTCCCTCTATCCTCATCCACTATCACCTGTGCCCTCATGAAACCCGGAGCATACTCATACACTAAATCCCTCACAACTCTGAACCCCGCCCTCCACATTGGCAAACTGAAGATGACCTTTTGTTCCTTCACAATCCTTTGATTCAGGAAGATGGGTTGCTTCCACACTTGTTTTGCGCTCACACATTCATATCTCACATTCGACAACCCCCATGCACTCACCACTTCCCTCTGAAACTCACTCATCCCCCCTTTCTTAAAGCTCATACAAATACCACTATCCCCACACACTTATTTAACACAGCCCTCAAAAGCACCTTCCATATATGGCCATACTTCATCATCATTTTAACTCTTATTGCTTTTAGTTTCCTTTGTTGCTGGGGTGGATGTGTTGAATGGAGTAATCCAGGTCTCAGTGAGAGCAAGGAAATCCAGGGTCTGCAGGGAGGCGTAGCCAGAGAGGAAGTCAGCCTTATGAACAGCTGACTGGCAGTTCCACAGGCCACCTGAAACTAGATGTTGGATCTCAGTGGAGCACGTGGGATAGACGAGAGCAGGCCGGTTATTGCGATTAGGAGATACACGGGGCCAGTGATAATTGCGAGAAGACACATGAACAGGAATGGAGAAAATACACATGATTATAGCCTGAGGGGCTAAATAAAATAAAATAAAATCAGACACCAGCGATACTTAGCTCAATCAAAGTAGGATTTGCCTCCTCTTTGCCACCCTCGTGACTCCCACAGGACTCCCACAGGACTCCCACAGGACTCCCACAGGACTCCCACAGGACTCCCACAGGACTCCCACAGGACTCCCACAGGACTCCCACAGGACTCCCACAGGACTCCCACAGGACTCCCACAGGACTCCAATGTCTTTGTCAGTCTTACTCCCACAGGACTCCAATGTCTTTGTCAGTCTTCGGCTGTCTGACGCTCAAGGAAAGAGCTACCTAAAATGGACGCCTGATTGCTGAGTTATCACAGCTGTGGGGCCACGCCCCTTTAATTAGTTAACTCTCTACAGCTGATGGGTGAAAGCTGAGAGGCCCTGCCTATTTTAATGCAGGCTTAAATGCCTACTGAGACCTGTCTAACAGGTTCACATGATCAGATCTGAGATTTAAAATCTCTCAAAAGTGCCGTTTTAGCTACAATAACTACAGAACAATTATATAGCCCAATATCACAAATGTTACATTTGTCTCAGTGGTCTTCACAGTGTGTACAGAATATCAGTATGACAATACGACACCCTCTGTCCTTAGAGACCCTCACATCGTACAAGGAAAAACTTCCGAAGAAAACCCACAGTTTAAAGGGGAAAAATGGGAGAAACCTCAGGGAGAGCAGCAGAGGAGGGATCCCTCTCCCAGGACGGACAGACGTGCAATAGATGCCGTGTGTAAATTGAAAAGATAATACATTTGCAACATAGGTAGTCCAAATGTTTGGAAATGCATGTGTGTATAATAGGAAGATGAATCCACGAGGATATCCATCCAGGACCGATGATCCAGGACCACAGCCACAACTCGCGATCCAGCGCTCGCGATCCAGGACACAGGACCGCAGGATCATCCATGACTCCGGATCCCGGCGTATATAGACACCAAAAAGAAAGAGATTTGCGGAAGCTGGGTTAATCGGAACATGAGAGTACACGGGTATAGACAGAGAGAAGGAAGAAGTAAGATGTCCCCCGACAAACTAAGCCTCTATCAGCAAAACTAGGGGCTGAATCGAATCAGCCCTAACTATAAGCTTTATCAAAAAGGAAGGTCTTAAGCGCACTTTTAAAAACGGATAGGGTGTCTGCCGCCCGAACACAAACTGGAAGCTGATTCCACAAATGTGGAGCTTGATAAGAAAAGGCTCTGGCTCCCATTGTACTTTTAGAGACTCTAGGAACAACCAACAACCCTGCATTCTTGGAACGCAATGCCCTAGTAGGACAGTAGGGTATAATGAGTTCTTTAAGGTAAGATGGCGCCTGCCCATTAAGGGCTTTGTAGGCGAGAAGAAGAATTTTTAATTCTATCCTGTGTTCTATAGGGAGCCAGTGTAAGGCAGCCAGAACAGGAGTAATGTGGTCCCTTTTCCTAACTCTGGTTAGTACACGAGCCGCAGCATTTTGAATCAGCTGAAGCGACTTGACTGACTTCTTGGTACTCCCTGATAATAAAGAGTTACAATAATCCAGCCTAGAAGTAACAAATGCATGGACTAGTTTCTCTGCATCGTTTTGAGGCAAGATATGCCTGATTTTTTGCAATGTTACGTAGATGGAAGTAGGCGGTCCTTGAAATTGATTTTATGTGGGCGTTAAAGGATAAATCCTGATCAAATATAACACCAAGATTCCTTACAGTCTCACTGGAGGCCAAATTAATGCCATCCATAGTTAGTATATCTTTAGATAATTTGTTTCGTAGATTCTTCGGGCCAAGTACAATAACTTCAGTTTTGGTCGTGTTTAACATCAAAAAGTTTAAGGTCATCCACGTTTTTAAGTCCTTAAGGCAGTCTTGAATTTTATTTAGATGATTAATTTCATCAGGCTTGATTGATAAATATAGTTGAGTATAATCCGCATAACAATGAAAATTCACAGAATGATTCCTTATAATATTGCCTAACGGAAGCATATATAATGTGAACAAAATAGGTCCGAGCACTGAGCCCTGTGGCACTCCATGGCTAACTTTGGTTTGCGTGGAAGATTCATCGTTAACACATACAAACTGAGAGCGTTCAGATAGATAGGACCTAAACCAGCCTAAAGCAGTTCCCTGTATGCCAACTAAGTGCTCTAGTCTTTGCAATAGGATATCATGGTCGATAGTATCAAATGCAGCACTGAGATCGAGCAAAACAAGAATAGAGACAAGTCCCTTGTCTGAGGCTATTAGAATGTCATTTGTGACTTTAACCAGAGCTGTCTCTGTGCTATGATGTGTTCTAAAGCCAGACTGAACATCTTCAAATAAATCATTGTTTTTTAAGTAATCACACAGCTGTTTTGCCCCCTTGCATCTTGCGTTTTCCTCCCCATCGTCAATCTTCCTCCATCACACAGGAACTCCCAGGGACCCCTGCACCTCTCAGAGCCTCCTCTCCCATCCCGTCCTCTCTCTCCTTCATATCCACTTTATCGTCTGCAGACTTTCTGTTGCAGCTCCGGTTCTTCTGCGTCTGGTTCTTACTATCGAAGACCCAGCCACCGTCCAGATCCTGCTCTCCCACCAGCACCTGGACTATCTCCGCATCCGACGCTGATGAAGCCTCCTCCACAGCCACGACCCCGCTCTCCTCCTCGCTCGGCTGCTTCTCCATTTCCATCTCCATCTTCCCATCATCTTCATCCTCTCCCGCACAGCTCAACCTCCCATGTCCACCTTCCCATCATCACACTCCTCCTCCTCCTCCTCCTCCTCCTCCTCCTCCTCCTCCTCCTCCTCCTCCTCCTCCTCCTCCTCCTCCTCCTCCTCCTCCGTCTGTCCCTCCCCATCATCACACTCCTCCTCCTCCTCCTCCTCCTCCTCCTCCTCCTCCTCCGTCTGTCCCTCCCCATCATCAGGCTCCTCCTCCTCTATCTACCCCTCCCTATCATCAGACTCCTCCTCCTCCGTCTGCCCCTCCTCCTCCTCCTCCTCCTCCTCCTCCTCCTCCTCCTCCTCCTCCTCCTCCTCCTCCTCCTCCTCCTCCGTCTGTCCCTCCCCATCATCAGGCTCCTCCTCCTCCATCTACCCCTCCCCATCATCAGACTCCTCCTCCTCCGTCTGCCCCTCCTCCTCCTCCTCCGTCTGCCCCTCCCCATCATCAGACTCCATTTCTTCCCTTCTTTCCACAATAAACTGGAACTTTCAAATCAAAACAGTTCAGCACGATGTTTACCTCACACTCTGTGCCTCTAGCGGATCAGGGTGGTATGGCCGTAAGCAAAGAGTGTGGAGGGATAGGCGCTTCTTATGAGTCAGAGAGGGGCTCCTATGCTGGAGGTCCCAGGGCCGAGTTTGGGTGCTGACAGGCGGACTGCCCCCCTCCATGTCGATGGGGGTGCTGCAGGGGTGCCTGCTGTGAGCCCGTCTCCCCCTCTTGAGCACCTGGGAGCTCTCCGGGCCCTGGAGAGGCATTTTCAGGCTTCCCCTAAAAATGAATTTTAATCAATACTTTTAGATGTAAATGGTTTATTGTATCATTACTATCGGTCTCTGAAACAATCACACTCTTATCAGACTTTGATCAGACTTTTAGCAGACTTGTATCACTCCTTTCCCACGCAGAAACAACTTGAAATGATCAGTGTCACTATTGTGGGGATTGAGGAATGTACCTGTGTCTGGTGTGGAGCCTCCCTGCACTTTAGATTAACTGATTTGCCTTTTTGTATTGTATTTTCTACTGTTAATGCACTGTGGCCCATGTCGGGTGATGAGCCCTCCTGTGGGGAAATATAGGAACTGCACTTAAATCACTTTGTGCTAAAGTGAGAAAGTGAGGTGCTGCAGACTGTTCTCTGGGTAACAGTTAATGACACTCTCTCTTTAAGTGGACATCACATTTCCATTGTGCGGAGGTTTGTCCAATGGCACGAAGCGTCCCACATTATGTGTGTCCAAAAAGAGGAAGTTTCCCTAACTACAATGTAGCAGCTAGTTATTGCAGGATAACACGCACTTAGTGGAGATCGATCAACTATACTTAAACTATTGCACATCTTTTAAACATTATTGCTAAAAGCCACTTGTTTATACAGCTACAGTCACCATTCAGCTTTTCAAATATTCAGCTTTCTCTGAGTTTTCAGCAGGAAATGCCTTTTCTAGTCTAACCTGTTCTTTAATGATCGCAGTAAAGAAACTTAGTAACAGTACAGTAACAAAGTTTAAACTCTTGATCCCTGGCGTCATCAGCGATAGTAAATAATCTACACGGAGACAGAAGTCAAAATGTTCTCTCTGAATGAACTAATGATGTTTAAAACATGTGTTGTTTCCACAGACAGAGAGCAGAGTCTCCCGTCCCCAGCTGTCTGTCTCTGAAGAGTGACTGGTCTAAACAGGAACCTCTAAACTTCAGTAATGAACCTGGACCCTCGGACACAAAGTAAGAGTTCCTGCTGTAACCCGACCTGAAGAGGATCCAGTTCTTATATAATCTAATATGTTAAACTGTTCTTTAATAATATCATGTGTGCAGTTTGTACAGAACAAAGGCAGCAGAGTTCAGCAAGCTAACATGATTTGAGGATATTTCAATATTCATTTATGGCATCATTGCTATCAGTGGCATAACATGGTTTTAAACAGCAAAGATATTGATAAATACTCACTAGAATCTAAACATATCGTCCAAAACATGATTTACTACTTGGGCATGTTTATGATGTGTATTTTAAAGATGTTTATTAATAATAGTGATGACCTGGTGAGCTGGTTGTGTTTAGCATCAGCAGATATAACTGAGTTTTGTGTGATTACATGTCGAGTCAATGCAAAGACCCAGATCCGTGCCTGGCAACACCAAGAAAGTGAAGAGGTGAAATTCATGTCACCTGCGTATTCCTGCAGCGTGACACATTTCATCTTTCATTTCATTTCATTTGTTCCGTTCATGGTATGCACAACTTAACGTATAACAAATATTTACAAAACACGTCTCTATGAACACGCCTTTGACCGAAAAGGAGCAGGGAGAAGAAAATAATGTTCTATGACCTGCCCCTTTCTAAAAACATAAACAGATGGTCTGTCCTTCATATGTTCTTATTCACAGCCACACATCACAGCATCGTAGGATAATAAGAGAAAACACAAAAACGTACTAACAAAAATACTTAGTTCCCACTTGACAGTTAACGGAAAGAAACAACAACAACAACAACAACAGCACCCTCACCTGAGTCCTTCTGGAGGAGAAGAGTCTTGAGAGAGACGTTGGTGACGCTCTGCCCTTTGGTGAGAATCAGCTGCACTAATGTAAAGTGTTCATCTCCACAGAGGGAAGAGGAAGAGTGGTGGTCCTGTGGAGGAGCAGCTGTCCAGCTGTGCTCTGTGTCAGGACGTCCTGAAGGATCCAGTCTCTACCAGCTGTGGACACTGGTTCTGCAGAGAGTGCATCACCTCATACTGGGAGCAGAGACCTCCACCAGGAGACCCCTCCTGTCCCCAGTGTGGGAGAGAGATCCAGAACCAGAGCTGGACTGCAGACAGCCAGTCAGACCAGAACTGGACGAGGTAAGAGGCCGAACTCACGCAGCGTCTTATTCCTCTTCCTGGTTCCTTTGTTTCTGAATAGGTGTACTGTTGTAGAGCAGAGACAGTAAGCTGTTTATACAACATTTAAACTCAGTCTGTTTGTTGTTTTATTGTTATAATTAGATTCTCAGAGCATTTTCCTCATTCTCTCCTGTTCCCTTCTCTTCCAGCAGATAGTGGTCTGCAGAAGGTTCTAGATGAACATAGGCTCAGTCTGAGGAGGAGATGTGAACGTGTGACTGAAGGAACTGGTCAAAGTGAAACCCTCCTCAACAGCATCTTCACTGAGCTCTACATCACACAAGGCCAGAGTGAAGAGGTGAATACCCAGCATGAGGTGAGGCAGCTGGAGGCCGCTTCCAAGAAGAAGCCCCTCCATGACACTCCAATCAAGTGCCAGGACATCTTTAAAGCCTCACCGGACCAACAGACTCCCATCAGAGCGGTCCTGACCAACGGAGTCGCTGGAGTTGGAAAAAGCTTCTCGGTGCAGAAGTTCACTCTGGACTGGGCCGAGGGTTTGGGAAACCAAGATGTCCGTCTGGTGATCCCGCTCTCCTTCAGGGAGCTGAACCTGATCAAAGGTGAGCAGTACAGTCTTCTCAGGCTGCTCCATGTTTTCCATCCGACCTTACAGCAGGTCACAGCAGAGCAGCTGGCTGGCTGCAAAGTGCTGCTCATCTTTGACGGCCTGGATGAAAGCAGACTTTCTCTGGACTTCAGAAACAGTGAGGTTGTGTCTGATGTCTCTCAGCAGTCCTCAGTCAACGTGCTGCTGACAAACCTCATCAGGGGGAAGCTGCTTCCCTCGGCTCTAGTCTGGATAACTTCCAGACCTGCAGCGGCCAATCAGATCCCTCCTGAGTGTGTGGACAGGGTGACAGAAGTACGAGGCTTCACTGACGCCCAGAAGGAGGAGTACTTCAGGAGGAGATGGAGTGATGAAGACCTGTCCAGCAGAATCATCTGTCACATCAAGAGCTCCAGGAGCCTCCACATCATGTGTCTGATCCCAGTCTTCTGCTGGATCACTGCTGCAGTTCTGGACCACATGTTGACTACAGACCAGAGAGGAGAGCTGCCCCATACCCTCACTGACATGTACTCACACTTCCTGCTGGTCCAGACCAAGAGGAAGAAGCAGAAGTATGAAGAGGGACATGAGACAAGTCCACAGCAGCTGACGGAGGCTGACAGGGAGCTTCTTCTGAAGCTGGGGAGGCTGGCGTTTGAACATCTGGAGAAAGGAGACATCATGTTCTACCAAGAAGACCTGCAGCGCTGTGGTCTTGGTGTCACCGAGGCCTTGGTGCACTCAGGAGTTTGTACACAGATCTTCAGAAGAGAGAGCGTGATCTTCCAGAAAACCGTCTACTGCTTTGTTCATCTGAGCGTTCAGGAGTTTCTGGCTGCAGTCTACGTGTTGCACTGTTACACCAACAGGAAGACAGCGGTACTGAAGGACTTCCTGAGGAGAGACGGGGACGAAGACAGTGATAGCAGTGATGATGATGACCCATCCCTGAAGGACTTCCTGCAGAGAGACGATAACAACAGCAGAGATCAGGATTACCCATCCCTGGATGTCTTCCTGAAGGGAGCCATGGAGAAATCCCTCAGAAGCAGAAATGGCCACCTGGACCTGTTTGTCCGCTTTCTCCACGGCCTCTCTCTGGAGTCCAACCAGAGTCTGTTAGGAGGCCTGCTGGGTCGCTCAGACAACAGACCAGAACCCATCCAGAGAGCCATCAGCAAACCTGAAGGAGATGAGCAGTAGATCCTCTCCTGACAGGAGCATCAACATCTTCCACTGTCTGACAGAGATGAAGGACCTCTCAGTACATCAGGAGATCACAGAGTTCCTGAAGTCAGGGAACAGATCAGAGAAGAGACTCTCTGAGATCCACTGCTCTGCTCTGGCCTACATGCTGCAGATGTCAGAGGAGGTTCTGGATGAGTTGGACCTGGGTCAGTACAACACATCACCGGAGGGACGACTGAGACTGCTTCCAGCTGTGAGGAACTGCAGGAAGTTCAAGTGAGTCCAGATGTGATTAACTTTATAAACTAATGTGGATCAGGAGTTTAATTATTCAGATAAACACGATAACATTTCTGCTGTTTAAATACTGAGAGCAAAATAAAACCAACACTGTTCTTCTATTTATTTATAATAAAAGTTAAAGTCCTCGTCACTTGTTTGATGATCTCTTTTCTAATGACCAGAAATAGAGAGGAATCTTTTTGTGTCTCCTCTGGTGTCCCCCAGTGATAGGGACAACGGGTTTTTGTTGAGAGAACAAGATATCGGACCTTTCTGCACGTGTTCCCAATCTACTGGTATATTGCAGGATCATTCATCCCCCATTGATCTGTTGCATTGATAATACTGTGTTCACCTTGATTTCTTATTGTAATATTGTAACCTTGTTAGTTAGACATGTTGTTTCCACTCCAGGGTCATAAACTGTAAGCATGTATTTTATCAATGGCTTGATGTCTTGAAAAGATCTTTTTTAAATGCCGGAAAGATAACTCCTGACTTGGAGAATCTGAATAAATGCTATTTGAGTAAATCATATTGTAACGAAAGCTGTTCAAAGGATTTCACGTCTTTATCCCCGAACACGTTTTGATCACAATGTGTTGGAGTTTAAAATCAGATCTATATCATGTCCCACCAACAACAGAGTAATGTCTTAGTGCTGAGATACTGGGAACATCTGATGGTATCAAGTTCAACACATTGACACTTTATTGGTTTGTTAATTGTGTTTGTGTGCGCAATAAATGCTCAGATGCTCAGAGAAGCCAAAACATCCTCATCCATCATTCACATCCAAATACTAACTAACATTTAAATATGAACATCTCTAATATCGTCAAGTGGTTCATTTAACTTCTGTTTCTCTGGTAACAGTCAGTGACAGCAGGAGCACAGACCTGTGATCAGATCACACTGACAACTCATTACACTCTATTATCATATATTATTATATATTATATTAAATGGACTAACAGCAAAGGTCTATCAGAACATGTCAAATCTTTTTCATCAAATGCTTGAGGTTAATATAATGTTCCCTCTTTTTAACACATGTTGTAAAATATGTTTTATTATAGACTTGGTAAGTTCTATGGACTCTCAGAGACTGAGTGGGAAGTCGTGGCCTCAGCTCTGAAGTCTGACCCCTCCCATCTGAGAGATCTGGACCTGAGTCTCAACCCTCTGCAGGATTCAGGAGTGGAGCGTCTGAGTTCTGGACTACAGAGTCCAAACTGCAGACTGGAGGCTCTCAGGTCAGTTCACTGACTGCAGTTCATATTGATCTGTTTGTGTTTATGATTTTCTGAATTTGAACAAATACAATGTTGTTGTTATTTGTTCCGTTTCTGCTAACGACTGAATATCGATCAGAGTAACAGAGAGAAGGTGAATGTGTGAGGGGGAGAGTTTGAGCTTCCACAGACTCGCCCTGTGCTCCAGGAGTCAGTGGAGATGCTGTCAGTACTGAGGAGCTGTGAGGGAGAGGAAGGAGTTGTTCAACATCTGATCAAAGTGAAAGCTCCAGATTATCAGTGGATTGTTTCTGCATCATCTCTGACATTAAAACCCTGTTTGACTCTGAACGGATTATTAAACCTGGAGTTATTTCAAACAGGAACATTGTTTTCTAAAGTGACATCATGTTTTCTTTATTCAGACTGAGGGGCTGCAGTTTGTCAGAGATCAGCTGTTCTGCTCTGGCCTCAGCTCTGAAGTCCAACCTCCATCTGAGAGAGCTGGACCTGAGTCTCAACGCTCTGCAGGACTCAGGAGTGGAGCTGCTGAGAGATCTTCTGGAGAGTCCAGCCTGCAGACTGGAGACCCTCAGGTCAGTTCACTGACTCTCTGTCACTGCTGGAGATCTCACATGTTCACTTTGTAACTGAACCTCATTAATATTCATTAATAACTTTCATCCATAGAGTTGTACATGTCCTTTTATTCATGTTTCATTTCCACGTACTGAAGGAAGAACTAACAACCGAGAGAACAAACAGTTTATTGAGTCAAGGCTGTTCACATTTGAAGGTTTAATAGAATTACAGACGGCTTTAGTTATGCATAAAGCAAACAACAGAATACTGCCAGAAGATATCCGAACACATTGGTTTAAACTTCAGAGGATGAGCATCAGAGCAGGAGATTACATTCCAAGCATCAGCTTGTTTATCTGCTGTAATGTTTATTTGGTCGGGACATGCACTTTAATGAACACTTAAAACAATCAATGTACCAAGCGTAAGGTTTAGCTTTGAGCTACTTTCCATCCGCAGTCCCTCACATCAAACATTCAGAGACCTTTACAAACATAGCAGATACAAATACACGACATACAAGAAACGTGCAAAAGAGCAAGAGCAGAATACACAAGTATTTATGACATGGCAAAACAACATGGCAGCACGGATACATGGCGTGCAGGAGAGGATACCCCTGTGTTAAAGTGCATCTAGTGGTGACCGCACGTCTGCACGTCCTGCTTTAGAGCAGACGTGTCTCTGGAGCAAAGAAGTGGAATTCTTTGCCGAATGATTCAAAGGGCTGTAAGAACATGTTCATGTTTAAGAACATGTATAAAGAAAGCGTAATGAGACAGTGTGAAGGGGACTTGTGATTGTGTTCTGGTTTCAGGATTTGTGAGAAACTGTGACTGAAAGAAAGTTGCTTTGATTTGACTTTTTATGGTTATTTCATTTATTTCATTTCTTATAATGTCAACAATGGAGCCCAAGTAACATCTGTTCCGAGCCAGCGGATCTTTGCTGACAAGAGTTGTGATTTCCGGACCAGTCTCGATGCGCATTGGTTTTTCTCTCCACAATTTCTCACACACAAAATGTTCCTTGGAAGAGCTGTGTCCTTTTGTAAGGCATGCTTCCAGTCTTTGAAGCCTTTTACGGTGAACGATGCGTCATGACGATGAGCCTTCAACCTTCTGCATGGGAAATACGCAGCCTCGCCTTTCACGGAGTATTCAAGCCAGGGTCGGTGTTGGGACCATGAGCTGGAAAAACTACGTTTGTTTCCCGGAGAAGAGCCGAGAGGGGGAACTATCCAGGACTTCCTGTTTTGGTTTATCCACGCCAAGGTCCTCTGGAAGTAGGAAGCTAACATCTCCAAGATCACGCAGACTTCCATTCAGAGTTTCATAGCATAATGAAAACATGATGTCACACTAATCTTTCAACATAGTTTAATACAAAAATACATATTAGGACAAAGCCCAACGAATAACAACACTGAACATAATAATACAACAATTCAATGTTTTCAATCAGCCCTGATTTCTCATTGGCCCACATCCTGGATGCTCCATACGTTAATAACCAACATCCATAGAGTTGTACATGTCCTTTTATTCATGTTTCATTTTTAAGAGTAAGAAGTAAGAAGTGCAGACAGACATGTTGACTGTTTCTTAAAGGAACTGTAACAGATGTTAGTTGTAAAAAGTAAATCTATGTATTTAATATTTAGTAAACGATAACGTCTGAATAAAGGTCATCTGAAGTCATTTTAGTTTCACATTGTGGTGGGAATTTATTGATCAAATGTGGATGGAGAGTGAAAGCATTCAGCTCTTTGTGGTATTTCATTCCTTGAAGAAGGTTCAGTCGGTCACACAGAGAGCACACAGTCTGCAGAGAGGAAGAGGAGAGGAGAGTTTGGGTTGCATATTTAAACACAGAGCGAGGAGAAAGGGAGGGGGAGCTTGGTGATGATGAAGGAGCATTCTGGGAGTGAGGGAGTGAGGGAGGCCGTATCAGGAAGTTCTCAGCTCGCCTGAGGTGAAGGTCATACTGTTGGTGCACAGAGAGAGTCCCTGACAACACTGCAACACATCTTCTCAATAAGGACTTCTCCCAAGCTTAGCTAAGAAGTGTGAGAAGTAGTAAATATAGAGAAACATTAGCAAATAAGAATCACACAATGATATTATTAAAGTGAGTATAATATGTTTCTGTTACATACATGATAAAGTTCACTTTGTGAAGCAGACAGATGTTTCTGTTCAGATTCATTTAAATGTTGAGAAACATCTGATTGGATTATAAACAGGTTTTTATCCTCATCATGTTTTCTTCATTCAGACTGAGGGGCTGCTGGTTGTCAGAGATCAGCTGTTCTGCTCTGGCCTCAGCTCTGAAGTCCAACCTCCATCTGAGAGAGCTGGACCTGAGTCACAACGCTCTGCAGGACTCAGGAGTGGAGCGTCTGAGAGATCTTCTGGAGAGTCCAGCCTGCAGACTGGAGACCCTCAGGTCAGTTCACTGACTCTCTGTCACTGCTGGAGATCTCACATGTTCACTTTGTAACTGAACCTCATTAATATTCATTAATAACTAACATCCATAGAGTTGTACATGTCCTTATATTCATAGCTCCTTGACTAATGGCTGTTACTTCCTGTCATGCAGCTGAGAGCTGTGGCAGTCAGTCGTAGTGTTTCAGAGAAGATATGATGGGCTGTAAAGCCTGAGATCAGGACTCTGAAGCTGACTCGAAGAACAAACACTTATTTTAAACTGGATAACTGTTGGATTGTGTTCATCCCTACAGGATCAGAGGAGATGAGACGATCAGAGCCACGATCCAGAAGACCTGTGAGTACTGAGTATCCTCCATTCATCCAGACATGAAACTCTTTGATGGAGCACGTCCTCAGAGGAGAACAACACTCTGGTCTCTCTCTTCATCATTTTGGCTGTTTCTCTTTGTTTCATCGTCATCATCATCACAACAACTGTCTCTCAACACAGTGAGGCGTTCACTGACACTCCGTACATAAACTCTGAAGAATAAAACACATGAAAACATCAACGCTATAACCAGTCTGTTACAGTATTGCCATCAACATATACTTCAGTACAAGTAGAAGTACTCAGATCTTGTGCTTCAGTACAAGTAGAAGTACTCAGATCTTGTACTTCAGTACAAGTAGAAGTACTCAGATCTTGTACTTGAGTAAAGGTAGAAGTACTCAGGTCTTGTACTTGAGTAAAAGTAGAAGTACTCAGATCTTGTACTTGAGTAAAAGTAGAAGTACTCAGGTCTTGTACTTGAGTAAAAGTAGAAGTACTCAGGTCTTGTACTTGAGTAAAAGTAGAAGTACTCAGATCTTGTACTTGAGTAAAAGTAGAAGTACTCAGATCTTGTACTTGAGTAAAAGTAGAAGTACTCAGATCTTGTACTTGAGTAAAAGTAGAAGTACTCAGGTCTTGTACTTGAGTAAAAGTAGAAGTACTCAGATCTTGTACTTGAGTAAAAGTAGAAGTACTCAGGTCTTGTACTTGAGTAAAAGTAGAAGTACTCAGGTCTTGTACTTGAGTAAAAGTAGAAGTACTCAGATCTTGTTCTTGAGTAAAAGTAGAAGTACTCAGATCTTGTACTTGAGTAAAAGTAGAAGTACTCAGATCTTGTACTTGAGTAAAAGTAGAAGTACTCAGATCTTGTACTTGAGTAAAAGCAGAAGTACTCAGATCTTGTACTTGAGTAAAAGTAGAAGTACTCAGATCTTGTACTTGAGTACAAGTAGAAGTACCAGAGTGTAGGAATACTCTGTTACAGTAAAAGTCCTGCATTCAAAATGTTCCCTCAAGTGAAAGTAGAAAATATTCTCATCTAAATATAGTGAAAGACAGTGAAAGTATTCGTTGTGCAGATTGGTCCATTTCAGAATAATATATATGATGTGTTTTATAATGATTGATCATGAAAGTGTTCTCAAAGCTGGTGAAGGTGCAGCTAGTCTGAAGTACTTTGTAGACTGCAGGGTAGCTGGTGGAGGAGCAGCTAGTCTGAAGTGCTTTGTAGACTGCAGGGTAGCTGGTGGAGGTGCAGCTAGTCTGAAGTACTTTGTAGACTGCAGGGTAGCTGGTGGAGGTGCAGCTAGTCTGAAGTACTTTGTAGACTGCAGGGTAGCTGGTGGAGGTGCAGCTAGTCTGAAGTACTTGGTAGACTGCAGGGTAGCTGGTGAAGGTGCAGCTAGTCTGAAGTACTTTGTAGACTGCAGGGTAGCTGGTGGAGGAGCAGCTAGTCTGAAGTACTTTGTAGACTGCAGGGTAGCTGGTGGAGGTGCAGCTAGTCTGAAGTACTTTGTAGACTGCAGGGTAGCTGGTGGAGGTGCAGCTAGTCTGAAGTACTTTGTAGACTGCAGGGTAGCTGGTGGAGGTGCAGCTAGTCTGAAGTACTTTGTAGACTGCAGGGTAGCTGGTGAAGGTGCAGCTAGTCTGAAGTACTTTGTAGACTGCAGGGTAGCTGGTGAAGGTGCAGCTAGTCTGAAGTACTTTGTAGACTGCAGGGTAGCTGGTGGAGGTGCAGCTAGTCTGAAGTACTTTGTAGACTGCAGGGTAGCTGGTGGAGGTGCAGCTAGTCTGAAGTACTTTGTAGACTGCAGGGTAGCTGGTGGATTTACTCCAGGTGGAACTAAAGTCTGATTCAACACTTGATTAGATTTCACATCATTCATCCAGATCTGTAAAGTAACTAAAGGTATTAATACATGTAGTGGAGTAAAAGTACACCATGTACCTCTGAACTGTAGTGAAGTAGAAGTACAAAGTAGTACAATGGAAATACTCAGGTAAAGTACAAGTACCTCAACATTGTACTTGAGTACAGTACTTGAGTAGATGTACTTAGTTCCTCTCCTGGTCTGTAAAGCTCTCCCAACATATGCAGGTCAGCCTCCGGCAGCTTCTATGTGCTGGGGACCCGTACTGTACATGTCTATCATCACACTGTGGGCTCCTCAACATGTGTGGGTTCCCAGCAGGACTCTCTGAGCTGCAGACGCATTCTTTCTGGGACTTTGTTCCAGATATTTGGAGCATGATAACTGAAGCTGTTTCTCCATGTTCAGGAGCTCCCATCCCCCGAGTCCTGCGGCAGGAAGCGCTCCTTCCCTCCAAGAACTCCTGGACCCTGCAAGCTGGTCCAGAACCAGAGTCCCAGTGAGGAGTCCAGCCAGTCGACCTCTCAGAGTTCAACTAAACTACAACATTATTAAAGACCATGTTTAAAGTTAAAAAAGGATGCTTTCAGACTGAATCCAGAAGTTTCTCAAGCTGCAGTCAAAGCAGGTCATTTGTGAAATATATAACACAATTATAAAACTGTAATAAGAATTACTCTGAATGCTTTCTTTGGACATTTTATTTACATTTCTTTTAATCAAATGTTTCTGACTTTCTATCAGAGTGCTTTTCTCATGAATCAACGACTTCAGTCTTCTTTCTTTTCTTGTGTATTTCATAAACAGGATGTTGTTGTTTGTCCTTATATCCTGATTGATGAGTCAGCAGTGAAGCAGCCAGGCGGTAACGGTCAGCTGGCATGTGTATCTGTTCATTGGCTCATATGTGTAGCATGTTTAATGGCAGTGTTTTGAAAATGGCTGCCAGGTGGATATGTCAGATCTCTGTGTGTAACTCAGAGAACCGTGTGCAGGGTTTTAGAAAGTGCAGAGTGGAATTGCAGATTGTGTGCAGAGCTGAAAATGTGTTTAGAGTTCTGTTTGATGGAATCCAGCCAGTGTTGCCGCAGCAAAGCATAAGGGCTCAGAGCTCGGACCTCTTGTGTTCACATCATATACGCTTCCTTTAGGCGATAAGGAATCACTCGGTACATTTTCATTGTTCTGCGGATGATTCTCAATTATACACAATATAGACAAAAGTATTGGACCACCTGCACCTTAGAGATACCGCAGGTCCTTCCTTCCTGCAGCGGTCAGACTATATAACCACCACGACCCCTAGTAGACCCCCCACACAACAACACAGAATATAACACCCCTTGTTAAATACCAACTGTGTGCAATATATATATATATATATGCCGTTAAAACTCTGCAATACATACCTGGCTGTTAAATCCTCAGAACTGTTACAGGATGTGTATTTTGTAAAATGTAACTTTTTTTAAAGATAATTTCTTGTTTTATCTTTAATACTTTGTTGTCTGCATGCTTTAGGGAACATGAAGCTGTCTGTGGCTCTTTCTGCTGTAACGATGTACATCTCTCCTCTGGGACTAATAAAGGGATTCTGATTCTGATCACACCTGCAGGAGCTTTCAGGACATCCCATTCCAAACTCTTAGGCTTTCATTCGAACATGGTCCTTCCTTCTTGGGTTTCTCCCACAGTTTCAGTTTGATGTAAGCTACGGCTATCCCCCCCAAGCTTCTTCCCACCTCCAACACACAGACTGGCTTCCTTTTGTTCTCCTTCAACAGACGGGAATGAAGTCAAGAAGTTTAAGAAAGAATAAAGACAGAGAATAAGGTATAAATGAAATTGAATAAATTCAACATGTCCACAGCGAACAGAGAAGCATATCTTTAATAATGAACATGATCAAATCTAAGGATGTGATAGTGACCTCTGATACAACACACATTTCATTCAGGGGCCACTTTGAAAACATTTGTTTGCATAAACTTTTATAATCCAATAATATAACTATGATTGCTCCACAGTCACACTCCTCTCACTCTCACACACACACACACACACAATACAGCAAGCAGGTAGGAAACAGAAGAGTCAGGAGTAGGAGGAGTAAGAAACAGAAGAGTCACATGGGGTCTCAGGGTCTCTTTATTGATGCTACAAACAGCTGGAGACCCTCCCAAACATTAAAGCTTACAGTCTCTGATGAGGAGGACAGGTTATCGCCATGGAGATGAAGTTGAGATTATAATCAGTATGTTAAGAAATAACGAGAAAGAAAACGGTGGCAGGTCGAAAAGCAGAAACATGCTACATTTCCTCCAGAGTTTCTAAATGGAAGTCATGGTAACGGATTAAATCAGACGTCATGGTAACGGGTTAAATCAGACGTCATGGTAATGGGTTAAATCAGACGTCATGGTAATGGGTTAAATCAGACGTCATGGTAACGGGTTAAATCAGACGTCATGGTAACGGGTTAAATCAGACGTCATGGTAACGGGTTAAATCAGACGTCATGGTAACGGGTTAAATTAGACGTCATGGTAACGGGTTAAATTAGACGTCATGGTAATGGGTTAAATCAGACGTCATGGAAACAGGTTAAATCAGACGTCATGGTAACGGGTTAAATCAGACATCATGGTAACGGGTTAAATCAGACAGAAAGCACTTTGTTGATAAAAAGCTGAAATGAAACAGGGATATTTGTTAAAGAGGACTCGGAGCGACTTCCTTTCAGAGCGTTTCTTCACTAAACATATTTTCCCTGAAGCTTGAGCATTTCTGGAACATGTACTTTAAAAAAATCACATTTTATCCAAATTAATGTTAGATTTAACCCTTAGTTTAATAAGCCAGGTGAGGAGGAGGAGGAGGAGGAGGAGGAGGAGGAGGAGGAGGAGGAGGAGGAGGAGGAGGATTAGTTTAATAAGCCAGGTGAGGAGGAGGAGGAGGAGGAGGAGGAGGAGGAGGAGGAGGAGGAGGAGGAGGAGGAGGAGGAGGAGGAGGAGGAGGAGGAAGAGCAAGAGGAGGATTAGTTTAATAAGCCAGGTGATGCATAACTCAAAAGTATTTACCTAACATTTACGCTTTCTACCGCCACAACCTTTGCACACTTCACGGTACGTCCACACGGCAGCGTGCGTTGAAGCTTGCCGGTGGGCGTGTCTGGACCAACAACCAATCACATTAATCTCCCGCCCCGGACACACAAGCACGCGGTTTGATTGGCTAGAGCTTGTACTGGCATATGATTTGATTGGTTGGTGCTTCCGACGACGCTTGAAAAGTTGAACTTCTCTCAACTTTGAAGCGAGCGACGGAGGCAGAGCGACGCGACAGAACCACGATGCAGTTCGCCAAAGCGTGACGTCGCCCCATTCGAAGTGAAGGGGAAGCGTCTCCGTTGAAGCACGCGACGCTGCCGTGTGGACGTACCGTCAGTGTACACATCAACCCGCCAAAATAAAACAACCCTCACATGTTAATAGATTTTTTTCTGATAATATAAAACACAACAAACAAATAGCAGACATTTGTCAATAAAGTCCTGCTCACTCCAACACAAGCACTTCACATTTGTCCAACACACGAAGCACAAAGTGAGAATCAGCAGCATGTCGTAGAGAGAGTTCAGAAACACACGTGCACATATTTCTTATTCTTTATATTTAGGTGACGATGCTTGGTGGCGAGCCAGAGAGATTTGTAAGGCTGGAAAAAATAAAAAAAGAACAAAGCAATATATCATTGGAGCTTCATCCCTGCATCTGAGACCGGAGCGTGTCCACGGAGTTAAATAGAAAATAAAATATTAGTTTTAAATGTATTTTTGATGTCCTTGTGTTTCATTTTTTTAAATCTAGATTTCATCGGCGGTCGTCTTCTGTTCACTTCTGACGATCCTGGGAGGAAGAGATGAAAGAAGTGAAGACAGAGTCATCCATTTCTCATCATATTATCAACACAGTGCTTCTCAAAGTGTGGTCCGTGACCGCCCTCTAGTGGTCTGTGAGTGTATTGGTAACATTTCAAGAAGCGTATAAAACAAACAATGGATGTGTTGTATGAACATGTATCCATGCTGAAAGTAGATGTAGATGTGTTAGATAGATTAGTATCTAATATATGCGTCCGATGAAGCATTGCATGAAGTCTGTTGATGATCAGAGGCTGTTGTTGGGGCTGACCATGCAGGCCAGCCCGATGGTCACCAAGGTTCATGTTTTAATAGCATTTACAAAAAAAAAGCCCAGGCGAGCCTAACGTGTGAAACAAGGGCTTAGACCTCAGAGAGTTTTGGGCCTGCGACCAAAGTTTTACTGTATTTTGTTTTGAAAATCCACAGCGGAGGTTTGTGTCGTGTGTTTTGCATTTCTCTCAGTAGAAAACGATCTGAGAGTCTGTTGGCTCGGACATAAACTCCGTCATAAATGTAGTCTACATTTCATAAGAGGTGTAAAACCGGAGAGCATTTTAAATCGCATTTGAACGAAATGCTTGTAGAATCTGTAGTTGTATTTGTATTATTGATTTAATGTGTGAATGAGGCGAGAAGGTTAAGCTGTCGTTATCAGGCTGTAGTTTGTTATAAAGTGTTGGAGTGGTGAGCAGGCTTTTTGTTTCTGCATATCTGGGGAGTCAGGTGGGTGCGTGGTTATTGGTTAAGTGTCCTTGGTATGAAAAAGTTTGAGAAACACTGATCAACAGAGAATAAGAAATGTTATACAGTTATAGTGCCTGGAGATGTTTTAAGTCGCCCTAATGAGACACATTTGACTTAAAATAAAGTAAATACAATAAAAAATACAACACTGGAAATGTTAATAAAAAAAGCAATATACCAGAAGATAACAGACAGACTGTTTTTAATTGGGATTTAAATACAAATAAATGTGTTGTGTTCTCTGATTGCAGCTGGGATTGAGATCCACTGTGGAGCAGCTTTAACAGAAAATGAATTGTGGATTATCTTGCTGGCGTGTGTAATGATGATTTCCTACAGTTGTGCTTCTGAAGCAGTGATGAGAATAAACACATTTCTTGTGACTCCTCCAGCGGTTTTAAAGGGGACCTATCGTGAAACGCAGCGTCAGGAAATAAAACCCTCTCTCTTTTCCTCCGTACCCAAATCTCTAAAAACGGGGAACAACGGAGCTGATCCAGATTTGCGTCCGATATGACGTAACATCTGAAATGTGGACCCACGGGCCAATCAGAAACGTTGCTATCAGAAACAATGCCCGACTGTTTTGGACGTAATATGGTCGGTGTTTACGTTAGCATCGCTAACACTCAGAGCTAACCTGTGCTGGAGAGCATGTGTGTGAAGAAGCAGGAAGTAGAAAGGAACTCGCCTTGTGGTGTAACCGGCAAGAGAGAAAGCCTTTGAGCTCCAGACTGTTTCAGATCCTTGATGATCCATGATATGGCGTTTCATCACGGCAGCATTTAGTTTAGACGGCAGCTGCCGGGTCCCGCATGAGCTCAGACCCCTCCTTTATATTTTGTATCAATGTTTTTGTTTTTAAAGCTTGATACCCCAAATCAGCACTTTAGAAACAGGAAGTGAAACCGACATGGCTAGAATGGGTGATTCGTTTGGTATTTTAAGCAAAACACTTCATGTTTTTTTAGATATCTATTGCCTACAAATAGCACGATAGGTGACCTTTAAAACCAAGATGTCCCCTTTAAAAGTATTTATATTGTGTTGATATGAACATGTGTAGGTTTCAGAGAAATGTTAATAAAGCAGATTTTACCTGATCGATTCTGGACCGGTTCTGTATTGGGGCAGGTTCATAGCTCTGGAAAAGAAATGTGGTTATATTTCATCATCAAACCTTCAAACTGTTGTCATGAAGATAAAGAGAAATCAGCTTTGAGACTGTTATAAGGGGAGGGTCTTTTTTTACAACGTGTATTACTTCTAAAAAGGTCCTGTAATATACTCTTTTTTTTATCAATATAGTACAGGTCTCAGATATATACAGAGCCTGTCTCTGATTGGCTGAAACACCAAACAGATCGTTGCAGCATTACCCATAATCCCCTCTGTTTCAG